>JACSZP010061213.1:0-11132 GCA_016161895.1 Pinna nobilis
ATATATATATCCATTAGGCATGCCAGTTACTACTGAAACCTACGAACTCTTTCCTCACCAAAAGAACTTCCAATGCAGAAAAAAGACAATGGGACAATTAACTAATTAACTAATTCTAGAGTGGGAAATTTGAAACTTAAATCATTATTTTTTTAATGTCAATGGTGTTTCTCTAATATGCACTCTTTCACTACAATTCTATAAATGAGGAAATGAATTACATGCATTGCAAAAGGTTAAAAATAATTGTTAAAGAAACCATATATACCAGCGTATTTTGTTTACTACTAATAAAAGGAAATCTCAAACAACTGGAGGCAATTTGTTTATAAGGATGCTTTTGTATCTGAGAAAATGTTTGAGTAAGATAACTTAAAATGATAAATCAAATTCAAATAAAAAAGTCCTTAAATACATATAGAGTAAATAGTACCGTCATTTGTGTAAAATGATGAACGATAAAAAAAAAAAACAGAGGACGACATGAATTAAAACCCCGCTTGCGCCACCGTACACCGACCGTCTTCAGACCCGGATACCGACCTACCACAATTTTACGCGGGGATACAAATTCGCTCAGCCGAGCTATGGTGTGTGGTCGACGCCGAATATATATTTAAAAATCCACGTTTTGCGAGTGAAAGATTCCTCGCTCGGCAGAGAACAAAGAGGCGGCAACACACGACCTAGAACAACGAGCTCCTCAATAGGAACTAGAACCGAGTTCCGAGTTTCTTTAATATTAACAAAAAGGCTACTTTACTTGACCAAGACCCGAGGGACGAACCACTTCAACCGGCCTACTACGTGTATGCTAAAATAATAGTACCTCGCTTGGCGTAGATCTCTGAGGCACCAAATATCAAGATATGACAACTTTGCATGGGAAGGTTTCTTTGCTCAACAACGATATGCTGGGTTGTCCACGCCGAACATTGGTTTCAACGTGCAGCTTTGCAAATGAGGGCTCCCTCGCTCAGCGGATAACTCAAGGTTGGTCAAACAACAGATCTAGGAACTTGCACCGAGTTCCTTTAGCGGAGTTCGAAATTGGTATCACACTAAAAACAAACTCTAAACTAACTTCAGACTCTCGGCAAACCCTCTATCTTCAGTAATGACATTCTAGTTATACTGCCTTTTTCTTGAGAATGTGACCTGTTAGTGAATCGTAAAGTCGCCACTGACCTACCAGTTATCGTTATCAAATTTTCATTTTGTTTGGGGGTTGGGGTCTTAGTAAATGACCATAAAAAAGACTTGTTCCAGATCGAATTTCTTCGCGATCAGATATATCTAGACAACATTGAAAAGTGTGAATTGTGCATGCAATGACAAATGTAATAAAAGCAAACAAAGTACAAATGTCACAAAATCCATAAACTGTACCACACACTTACAATGAGTCTCAAGCAAGCAAGTACATCTAAATAATGGAAGTGTTAACGCGACGGAAACTATAAATCTTAATCATCATCCGATTTTAACCACACAACTTAAATACAGCGACCGTGCATACGATGCCAAGATAAGAGCGATTTCTCTATGGTTCTTAAAGAAGGATATTTCTAAATAAACAAAGAGTTATATCCCTTTACACATTCCTCGTGATATTAATCATGACAAATTAAATATATAAACAAAACAAATACCAAATGAGTCTCATAATGATTTTCTACATTGAACAATGACTGTGGATATGTAGATGTATTTATTTACATTAAATTTTATTTATATATTAAAGTCCTTTGTTTTGATGTAGACATAAATGTACACTATTAAAACAGGGAAACACAATTATTCGTATTACATTTTATTTATACTTTACCGTCCACGTGGTATTTCATAATATGTACGCATACTCACCGTAAACAAGTTACTATATTTCTAAATATTTTCACTCTTTAAATTTACTCCTTGAGTCACATTCTAACATCTATTGCATCACTGTTCTCAATACCTTCCTCTTTAACCAGGGTTTCTCTATATATTTTTATCAAATTTCAAGCGATGAATAGAAACATTGTATGACTGCACACCGAACGGGTATTAGTATCTTCACCAATAACAAACTCAACTCATAATCTACATTCATGGATTGTTGAACATGAATCAGTTAGATGGATGATTTCACGTAAGCAGGGTTGTTTTGCTTTATAAAAAGTGTTTGAAAGATGTATATCTATTATTTAAAGTCTTAAATAATTAGGTACTTCCTGACGTTTTTATTAACCGTAACTTTAAGTTTGTTGATTATAGAATACGATAGGCCTATATTGAATCTACACAATGAACATCATGATTTAGCGTGCACACTATGTAAAAGAGTGGCAGGTATTCGGATCAATTCTTCCTGAACTTCTCCACTACATTATCCAGGACTCAAACAACGGGACCTCTGTTAATGATGTTCCTTATTTTACATTAAGTTTTCCTGTAGCTGATGCTTTTTTTAAACCGAAATTGTAGCTTCTCTTTAGTAGATATCATACATTTGCTAATTTTCTGTTGCCATACATTCAGTTGATTCCTGAGTTTACCTGTAAAACGGTCGCGTGACGCTTTTTTTTTGTTCATCAATGTTAAGGCCTGGACTTTGACAGTTTACAAAAGAAGAATAAATAAATTAGATGATATGAAATATTGTAATGTTAACGTATGTACTGTATTTCACTAAAGTTATTACCCTACATTCTATAAAGTGTAGATACTTGTAATAAGTGGAGGAGAAGCTGACATTTCCGGTGTCGATAAGATATTGCATGATGCCAAGGAGATATAGTAGAATGCAAGCAGTCAACAATGTAATTCGCACTCACCCTGATGTTTTAAATGCATTACATATCTAAAAGTAAAAGGCAAATATTGATAATTAGTTTGAGTTGCTGCTTTCGATGACTATAATTTTTATTAGCATTTGAATACATCCCCTCCTGTGTAGTTGACTCGTTCACTTCTGTCACAGTATATAATGTAACGTATTCTGATATGATTTGCACATAACATGAGATTAAAATTCCAACATTACCATGATACAGGTCTATTGAATTCAATTTTTAAGCGAAGGCTTTAATAAGAGACAAATTGTTTAAAGGAATACTCAACATTAATTCCAGTATGCTCAGACCCTCGCTTGATAAAAGTTAGAGATTGTATGGTTTACACTGCAAGGCGTACCACATGCAGTAATAATGTAGTTACATACTCTTCACTATTACCCCGCCAAAAAAAATAAAAACAAAAAAATAATAATAACAATAAAACAAATTAAAACAAACAAAAACAAAAAGGAATAATACCATGTGTGTACAACAATTTTGAGGTTTGAAATATTTATTATTGGATCGATTTTTTAAAAGAAAAGACAACTCTTTATAAAATTGATTTTTTTTTCAATTCAAAATTCAAAAGAATTGGATCCCTTTATTTCACTTCCCAAGAGTGTTCCTTCCACATGAATTTACGATAGGAATATATAAGCATTGAATGTAAGCATAATATGAATCGCTCTGTGAAGCATAATGTGAATCGTTCTGTGAAGCATAATGTGAATTGTTCTGTGAAGCATGATGCGAATCGTTCTGTGAAACATGATGTGAATCGTTCTGTGAAGCATAATGTGAATTGTTCTGTGAGGCATGATGTGAATCCCTCTGTGAAGCATGATGCGAATCGTTCTGTGAAGCATAATGTGAATCAATCTGTGAAGCATGATGTGAATCGATCTGTGAAACATGATGTAGATCGATCTGTTAAGCATAATGTGAATCCCTCTGAGAAGCATAACGTGAATCGATCTGTGAAACATGATGTGAATCGATCTGTGGAGCATAATGTGAATCGATCTGTGAAACATGATGTGAATCGCTCTGTGAAACATAAAGTGAATCCCTCTGTGGCTATCGTTTAAATTTCCGCTTGAAGCCACTTGAATCACTTTTTGCATTCCTTTCAGTTTGTAAGTAAGGTGCATAATATTATTTATTTGTAGGCCAATGATAAAAACAAAATATTTTGCATTTTTCATGATATGAATGTTAACTATAATAGTTGGATATTAAAATGTGTTTTCTTTTCGACATATGATAAAAAGATGCCAAACGTACAGAATCTGATTTAAATCAAGAGATCATTTTAAATATGCATTTAACTGCGGTCATTGTTATAACTGTGCGGCTATTTATTCAGGCCTGTTAAATGCACAGATAAACCCCCGATCTTATTCAGTTGTGTCATGCATGGTTAGAATATCGATTAAATTGTCGTTCTCGGTGTAATTATAAAAGCTATATCTATATACCTATTTCTTCCCTTTAATAAGCTTGAATAAGTCGGTTTGTAGGGCCTTGTGCAGTTACTCAGAATTACTGGTATTACGTGTATAATCAACAAGGATTGGTTGCCAAGTCAAATCTTTGTTAAGGACGACAACTTTTATTTCCAGTAGGGAGGATAAATTTCGGAAGTATTCCTAAACTGTTGTCGAGTCAAGTATAGATAAATCAAACCATTTGTCTATCAATGAAACTGAAGGTTAATGTTAATTTTTTTGGGAGGGGACATAAACAGTAATCAGCAACCGGTGTTCCACACACTGGACTATAATTTTTTCCGGAACATCCAAAAAAGGAGAGTTGAAAAATAAAACTAGCAATATGGCTTATGAAAATGATAAGTGGTGTCTAGCCTACGAGACAACAATATCATGCAGGTACCCTAGACATAAACGTTAAACAAACAAATGAAACACCAGGTTCAATGACGCTATTCAAGCATGATTTAAAAAATATGTTGTATTTTGCTCGTTTTATTGTTTGTTCTTTTTAAAATGCTATTTTTGATTAACACGTTATCTTCTTTTGGTTATTCCTTTACAATCATTTTCAGCACCGTATATTTGAATTCTTGCCAAAATTGTATATGTATCGTGGGCCTATTAAAGGTAGCGTTATTGTTGTAATGAAAAAGTATGCCTGCAAAGAACGCACTTCGTTTCACATATTATGCAATCATGACTCCAGCATATATATTACACTGTTGGTTCTTATTTATGGATGAATGATTATCCAAGAGACATATGCGACTCGTATCTACCATCCTTTTTCCATATTACACTCATATACACGGATTATCTGAACAGTAACCGATTGAAAATATCACCGCAGGTAAGTTGTCCAAGTGTTATTTAAATTATCATCTATTTATCTCCATGCTAAAGCTTATATGAGAATTACTTTCCTCTAAAATATTTCACCGGAGAAAGCTTGTAAAATCCATTTTGATATTTTTGTTGAGAAATGTTTAAAAACAATTCCATAGATAAGTTGTTCATTAAGCTAATAGAATATATTGGCCATTGTTGTTTCATGTTGTTGTATTTTATTTACTAATAGGTCAAACTTATGTTTTATTGTTCGACAAATACACCATAAATGTTTTTGATGGTACAGCTCATCAACGTATCCGTTCACGATGTAGAGTTCTTTGCATGGGCATTCAGATGGGTGGGCAAATAATTATTGTGTTCTGAATTTTTAAAAGTCAATAAGTTCAAGTAAAAACCAACTAATAAACCACAATAAAACAAGAGCAACGCCTACTTTGCACACTAAGGGAATACAAGTAAGGAAGAAAGATGAGATGAAAACTAAAGTTCAACATTTCCTGTTTACCGTAATGCATCAGGGATATCGAATAAAGAGGACATCAACGGTTTAACTGACAGTTAAAATCAACTGTTTAAAAGATAGTTAAACCGCCTCTAAAGTGTGTCTTAATGAATGGGTTTTAAATAACTTTAAATATTTAATACTTAATTGAAGATCAAAATGGCGGATTTTCTGTTTGGCGATATTTTGCATATAGAAAGTTAAGAGCTAGCATGCAGAGCATTGGCGAAGAAACTAAAAGGGCGGGGGGGGGGGCAAAAGAGGGTTCGACAATTCACTCAACATTGTCATATACACCGATTTATTTCTTCGAACACAGCAAATCCTGAGAAAAAAAACGACGGTGGTTGGTGATAACGAATGTGATCACATGTGATCACCTGATGACGAAAAATGACATCTGTTTTTGATCGTCTGTGTTTAGATTGTGAAATTCTATATTCAAGACTGACAATGTACAATTGCATGTATTAATATATGTTATTTTCATATCATCATCGTGAAAAAAACCATCGTGGAAAAGTGGGTGGGGGGCTCCTACACCCATGAAGAGAGAGAGAGAGAGAGAGAGAGAGAGAGAGAGAGAGAGAGAGCGTTTTAGATCTGAGTGATTAGCAGATAAAATAAATATATATCTAGGTTTAAACGAGACACTATTAAATACATGTATATAACCGAGGTACCGCGCCCGTCTTTACACAACAGATATAAGACGTCAGTCCATGTCAGTGGAAATACAGGTATAATCTCTCTCTCTCTCTCTCTCTCTCTCTCTCTCTCTCTCTCAACCTGGAACCGGTTGCACGAAAGTTCGTTAAAGTTAATTTTAAACCTGCACTTCCATCTTCATACACGGAAACCCGTATAAAGGCAGATAACCTGTCAGACCTGTTTTCAGTACGAACTGCGCTGTCGATGATATCTTACATTTATCATATCAGAGCAACTTTGGCTAATTATCGCAGTAGGGGGGATTAAATTCCCCGTTGATGAACATATACACACACATATATAGCTTTAATGCTAATACATTTTATCTCTAGAAGAGCACCTCTCTGTTCTACCTCCTGCAATTATCAATTTACTGGATATGTCTTCTAGAATTAAAATATAAAAATGTATGTATATAAGTAAATAAAATATGAACACTTTATCTCTACCGGTAATATTACAGTAATATTTCCAAATTTGTGAGAGATGTAGAGAGGAGGAAGGTAATGAATGTTGCGGATATTTTACATTACATGTATATTATATATGTTCTAAAATGGCCCCGTCCAGAGGCCAATCAAAGTTAAAATTCTACAACTTTGAAACTCTTCTTCCTGAAAGTACAATGCCAAATATGCTGATTTTGGAATATAGCATCCTTCTGGGGTGTAGATTGAAGGTTGTTCAAGAGAAGGCCCTGGGATCATATTTGGTCCCGCCCTTGGGTTAAACTGTTCCAGTAGGGTTACTCTGGGATTTCATATTTAATCGTCTGTGCAGAGACCACTGGAATTTTAGCTCAATTTCCAAGGGGCCAACATTGGGTGATGCAGACACAAGTTTATTGAAAAAATCCCCCTGGGTCCGAAATTGACCCAACATTAGGGCAAACAAATGTTCAAATTTCGCACCTTTGAAGTATCTTCCTCTCTGAAAGTAAAAAGCCAAATATGCCGAAAATTGTTAAATATAACATCCTTTTGGGATGTAGGTTGAGTTTTGTTAAAGACAAGGCCCTTGGGTCGTGCTTGGTCCCGCCCTAGGGTTAAACATTTTCACTGGCATTATGAGAGGATTTCACATTTTAGGTTTCATATCAGAAACCACTAGACCAATATTTACTAAATTTGCCAGGGACAAACATTGGGTGATGCAGATTTAAAAGGCCAAAAATTTTCGAAATTTACACCTTTGAAAAATCTTCTCTGAAAGTACAAGGAAAAATTAGCTGATTTTGGAATATAACATCCTTTTTCGGACTTATATTCAAGTTTGTTCAAGAGATGGCCCTGGGGTCATATTTGGCTCTGCCCTGGGGCTTAACATTCCCATAGTTTACTATAGGTTTTCACATTTAAAGCTTCTTTTAAGAAACCACTCGGCATTTTAACTAAATTTTCCAGGGACCAGCATTGGATGATGCAGACTCAAGTTAACTCAAACAACCCCCTGGGTCCATAATGGCCCCGCCCTACTTCAAAAATGTTTAAATTTTCAGGTTTGAAAAATGTCCTCTCTGAAAGAACAAGGCCAAATAATTTTATGGAATATGCTGATTTCTTGAATATAGCATCATTTTGCGTTGTAGATTTCCGTCTGTTCAAGAGGAAGTCCTAGGGTCATGTTTGGCCTCACTATAAGGTTTAACGTTTCAGTCTTATTTATCAGTTATGAAAACAAATCTATGGCAGCATTATTTGAAATGAAATATAAAAATGATGAAAACACCACTACAGCTTTCTAGAGTTAGAACAGTAAAATAAACCAGTTGATATAATACATAATTCATAAATCTTTTCTTTAACGTCTAATTATTTTGGGTGCCATGAGGTAAAGTTTGGCTCCCGTGAATTGAATCTAGGGATCCCGTGATTGAATCTGGGGGTGCAAATGAAATTGTATTTGGGGTGCCAATATTTTATTTGGGGGTCGTATGAAATCTTGTGGCGCTTATGCATTAAGCGCTGCCCCCTGCCTTCTTGTCGCAGTTATATCTTCCAAATTGGGCATACCTCTGACCTTTAGAACTCCTGTTCAAGACAAAACCTCCATTTTACGCGTGTTAAATCCAGATTTGTTTATATATATTAAGATCCCACGTCACATTTAGTAGTCCTCACTGTTTATTTTTTTGGGGTTGTTTAAATAGTGCATTTGCAGTTGGAACTAATGTTGATGATATGAAAAAACATATGCTTCTTTTTGCTAATAAGGGCTTTGTCTGTCTCTAATTTAGTTAAATTATAAACATGGTATTTTCATCTCAAAAGAAAAATTGTCAAACAACGTGTTGTATGACATAGCCTGTCGCTATTTTGGTATGCACTACCCTATAGTACATGGAAATAGTTTACTCGAGTCAATGAAAGGAACCGTCACGATAAAATCCAAGAGAAAGATTTATCGCAGGACCATCATTATCTCTCTTTTTTTTTTTATTAAATTCAGTTTAACGTATTTTGCGTTTTGCAGGTCGCAACAAGATTATGTACAACAGAAGTTTGTCAATGATGTGAGTATTAGAGTAACATGGTATTTATCTCGAAAATGATATCACGCTGACTAACCTTACACTGAAATCCTACGTCTGCAAGGTTTCTTAAGAATATAGAAATATATACCTAGGATCAAGCATCTTGAAAACAAATTAAATATATATTGACTGGAAACGTGCCTGAGAGAACTCAAGCTCACGACAAGACGAAAATTATCTCATAGAAATTTATATCTCTCTATCAAGTTTGATGACTGATATTCTGACCGGCGACCAAGTTTCACCACTTAAACTAATTGGATATGTCCAATGTTATGGAACAAAAGTGATAGTCTTTACTGGAAACCGGATAATTTTGCTCTTGCAAGACACTTGATTTCGCTCAATTTTCAAGTATCACCGTCGTTTTATGTAAATTGTGTTTGCCTTCACTTATTTTCCTGATAGTTTGTGTCCTGTCGTTTGACAAATTTTGAATACTGAGAAAATGTGTTTTTTCACGTATCACTGTGATTACTGGATGTATGACCGGTGTTTAGGAAGAGTAAGGTTACCCTGTCGACCGATCATACTCGCTGGGACACCTATACCGAAGCATATACTTCATATGATTAGTAACTGGAATAATCCGTAATCAAAATAAATATTTGAAGAACGAAAAAATAATTGGAATGAAACAAATCAAACAGCATTCGATCCTACGATAGTTGATATAAAAACAATCATAGCATT
Source organism: Pinna nobilis (assembly GCA_016161895.1). Taxonomy (NCBI): domain Eukaryota; kingdom Metazoa; phylum Mollusca; class Bivalvia; order Pterioida; family Pinnidae; genus Pinna; species Pinna nobilis. The sequence continues at coordinate 9,607 of JACSZP010061213.1, forward strand.
TGAGAAATGCTAACCTGCCTTATAATGACGCTTTTAAATCAATATTACATACACTTTTTTGTCAGTAATTGATTTCTGATCATGCACAGGACAAGCTGTCGAATATCTAATCTTATGAAATGCAAAATGCCATATGTCAATAATTATAGAATGGTGCTATATAAATATCTAAAATGACAATTGTGAGTCTTGAGGTATCCTGTTTGTCACATATTAAATGCTAGCATCTTTGTTTTTTAAACATGTTTACTTACACCGTGGACTTATGTCTCAAACACTAATAATCAACATGTGTCTTGGTTTAGTCATGCAATAGAAAATACCATATTGAATGTATTTAATAAAAAAAAGTTAAGAAGCGTATGGCGTTTATGATTATTAAGAGGTAAGTTGTCTTTTTACAGGAAATTACTACTTGAAGCAGTAGTAACATCATCAATGTTTTGCGGTACATCTGCGGATTCTGCCTTTTTTCTTGTGGGTTCTGATTTAACAACCTGTGTAGGTATATCAAAACTACATACAACACGTTGCAATGAAGGCGATGAGATGGAAGTGCACTGTGTACTAGATGAAGCTTATCGTCTCGGAATTGGATATCTTAGAAAAATATGGGTACCAAGAGGTATTTATATAATTGAAATTAGTATCACTGTTATTGTTAATATTAGTAATATAATAAGAATCATTATAATAATTGCTATTATTATAATAGATTTCATTATCATCATCATTGTTATAACTATTATCATTTTTTTTTCTATTAATAATATTAATAATATTAATATATTATTATTATTATTATTATTATTATTACTATTATTACTATTATTATTATTATTATTATTATTATTATTATTATTCTATTGTAAAAACTATTTATCATTTTTAAAACATTTATTATCATTTTAAGCATCATTATTATTAGTAATGAAAATGTGCTTTCGACATACTTCGGACCCATATATCAGTTTATGGAAGGTTGAAAGGGGTGTTTATACCCCCGCCCCGCCCCTAGGCACCTGATTTATTTTCTGTATATCCTGGGGTCTGTGTCCTGGTCCTTCTTTGAATCAAGAAATTGATCACTGTTCCTGACCTTTACATACTCATATTTTTGTTTCTCTACAAACAAAATTGCGTCAAAATGTTCATGCTGTGGATCCTTATTTAAGGCGACGTAGTTGAATTTGCTGAAAGATTTTTAGCTCAGAATTTTTTTTTCATGTATGTTATTCAGAGCATTGAAGTATTTGCTGATTTTTCATTTCTTTTTATTCGATGAATAATCCAATGGTTACGCTGGCATGGGCTATATTTCAAAGTACGTGGCTGCTATAACCATTCTGGTAGCTTTTGTAGCCCTGGTTAAAACAAGAGCATGTGGTTCTCCCAATCTCATTATACTTTGATTTTGAATTTTACAATTTACCAACTTTCTTTTAGATTATTTACGGGAAGATCATACAAATACAATATAATCAACCGGTAGGGGTAAAGAGGGGACTTTAGTGGGTATATGCTTA
>JACSZP010061219.1:0-10635 GCA_016161895.1 Pinna nobilis
AAATAATTACTACAGGCAGTTCAACATCATGTGAAATTCTAATATACAGGTATATCATTATAAAGGTAACACATATGAACAATGTCCAACATCATGTGACACATTTATATACAGGTATATCATTGTAAAGGTTACACATATCAACAATGTCCAACATCATGTGACACACTTATATACAGGTATATCATTGTAAAGGTAACACATATCAACAATGTCCAACAAGGTATCATGTGACACACTTATATACAGGTATATCATTATAAAGGTAACACATATCACCAATGTCCAACAAGATAGCCTGTGACACACTTACATTGTATATACAGGTATATCATCTTAAAGGTACATAACACATAAGAACTATGTCCAACAAGAAATCATGTGACACACTTTCATTGCCCAGCTGATACAAATAAGTAACGTTTGACCTAATTTCACTTTGCATACTTATGAACAGTTATTCCTTATGTATCATTATAAATTAAATTTCTATACAGGTGTTTCATTGCAGGTGTAAATATTGGGTTCCTATACTAACTAGATAAATGCTAACAGAGGGTATGAAATATACAATGAGGAATAAACGTTTTATCACATACCATGAAGTCAAATAGCATACAGATATCTCCTGTATTGATCCATATATGGCAGTGTCGAGTGTGTAGAGAGAGGGTGACTTAGTTTAAAGAACATATCTTCTACTATCTAATATCGTATTCAAAATCTCAACCCAACCATTTTCAGAGGAGTGATGAAGTAAAGTTTTGCCATTCTCATCACAAAGAGTGAAGTCAACCTCATATTGTAACAAGTACAATACCATATCTTTCTTGCTATATTCAGCAGCATGGAGTACAAGGACAGATGGGGACGAATTTGAATTATTCAGAACCTCTTTATCTTTCTCTAAGATCTTTTCAAAAACATCAACCCAACCAAGTTCACAACAGTAATGAAGTAGGGTTTTACCCTTCCCATCACACTCAGCAAAATCAACATCATACTTCAACAAGAGCAGTACCATCTCTTTCTTGCTATACTCGGCAGCATGGAGTACAAGAGCAGATGGAGACATATCTGGTTTATTCAGTACCTCTTTATCTTTCTCTAAGATCTGTTCAAAAACATCAACCCAATCGTGTTCACAACAGTAATGAAGTAAGGTTTTATGGCTGCCATCATGTAGTGTAAAGTCAACATCGAATTTCAACAAGCGGGACACCATCTTTTTCTTGCAAGATTTAGCAGCATGGAGTACAAGGACAGATGGGGACAGACCAGGTTTATTTAGCACATCTTTGTCTTTCTCTAAAATCTTCTCAAAAGTGTCAACCAAATCAAATTCACAACAATAATGAAGAAAGGTTTTTCTATTTTCATCAAGCACAGCAAAGCTCACATAATGCTGTAACAAGAGTGATTCTATATACATACTTTGATGAATTGCAGCAATGACTGCCAGGAAAGACGGGAGCAGAACTGTTTTACTCAGCACATCTTTATCTTTCTGCAAAATCTTTTTAAAAATATCAAGCCAGTCATTCTCACAACAGTATTTGAGTAAGGTGTTATGCTTCTTATCACTCAGCGGAAAGTCAACGTCATACTGTAATAAGTGCAATATCATTTGCGTACTCTTATAACTAGCAGCATGTAGTATAAGGACAGATGGGGACGTATCTGGTTTATCCAGCACCTCTGGATCTTTCTGCAAAATTTTGTCAAATACATCAACCCAATCATATTCACAACAGTAACGAAGTAAGGTTTTACCATTCTCATCAAACACAGTTAAGTCAACTTCGTACCGTAACAAGTTTAATATCATTTCCATGCTCTTGTTATTAGCAGCACACAGTATAAGAACAGATGGGGACAGATTTTGTTTACCCAGTACATCTTTATCTATCTCCAAAATCTTGTCAAACACATCATTCCAGTTATATTCACTGCAGTAATGAAGTAAGGTTTTGCCATTCTCAGCACATTCAGTGAAGTCAACCTCATAATGCAACAAGTGAAATACCATCTTTTTCCTACGATACTCAGCAGCATTGAGTACAAGAACAGATGTGGATGTTTTGGGTTTATTCAGCACATCTTTATCTTTCTCTAAGATTTCCTTAAACACATCAACCCAATCATATTCACAACAGTAATGAAGCAAAGTTTTACCATTGCCATCACAAACAGTAAAGTCAACATCAAACTTCAACAATTTAGATGCCATCTCTTTCTTGCTATCCTCAGCAGCATGGAGTATAAGGACAGATGGAGACAAACCAGGTTTACTCAGCACTTCCTTATCTTTCTCTAATATCTTTTCAAAGACATCAACCCAATCATATTCACAACAGTAATGAAGTAAGGTGTTGCCCTTCTCATCACACCCAGCAAAATCAACATCATACTTCAACAAGTGCAGTACCATCTCTTTCTTGCTATACTTGGCAGCGTGGACTAAGAGGACAGATGGAGACAAACCAGGTTTACTCAGCACGTCCTTATCTTTCTCTAATATCTTTTCAAAGACATCAACCCAATCGCATTCAGAACAGTAATGAAGTAGGGTTTTACCCTTTCCATCACACACAGAAAAATCAACATCATACTTCAACAAGTGCAGTACCATCTCTTTCTCGCTATACTTGGCAGCATGGAGTACAAGGGCAGATGGGGACATATCTGGTTTATTCAGCACCACTTTATCTTTCTCTAAGATCTTTTCAAAAACATCAACCCAATTGTGTTCACAACAGTAATGAAGTAAGGTTTGACCCTTTTCATCACATACAGTAAAGTCCATATCAAAGTTCAACAATTTTGATACCATCTCTTTCTTGCAGTAATAAGCAGCGTGGAGCATAAGGACAGATGGGGATGCTTTTGGATTACCAAGCACATCTTTATCTTTCTCTAAGATCTCCTCAAAAACATCAACCCAATCGTGTTCACAACAGTAATGAAGCAAGGTTTTACCCTTTCCATCACACCCAGCAAAATCAACATCATATTTCAACAGGTGTAATACCATCTCTTTCTTGCTATACTCGGCAGCATGGAGTACAAGCAGAGATGGAGAAAGACCTGGTTCAGCAAGCACCTTTTTATCTTTCTCTAAAATCTTTTGAAAAACATCAACCCAATCGTGTTCACAACAGTAATGAAGTAAGGTTTTATGGCTGTCATCATGTAGTGTAAAGTCAACATCATACTTCAGCAAGTGGGACACCATCTTTTTCTTGCAAGATTTAGCAGCATGGAGTACAAGGACAGATGGGGACAGACCAGGTTTATTTAGCACATCTTTGTCTTTCTCTAAAATCTTCTCAAAAGTGTCAACCAAATCAAATTCACAACAGTAATGAAGAAAGGTTTTTCCATTCTCACCAAGCACAGCAAAGCTCACATAATGCTGTAACAAGAGTGATTCTATATACATACTTTGGTGAATAGCAGCAACAACTGCAAGGAAAGACGGGAGCATGACTGTTTTACTCATAACAACTTTATCTTTCTGCAAAATCAAATTAAATATATAAAGCCAGTCATTTTCACAACAGTATATGAGCAAGGTTTTATTCTTCTTATCAAACAGAGTAAAGTCAACATCATACTGTAACAAGTGTAATACCATCTTTGTGCGTTTATGACTAGCAGCATGTAATATAAGCACAGATGGGGACGTTTCTGGTTTACTGAGCACAATTTTATCTTTCTGTAAAATTTGGTCAAAGACGGCTACCCAATTGAATTCACAGCAATAATGAAGTAAAGTTTTACTTCTGTTATCACGAACAGTAAAATCCACATCATGATTTAACAATAGCAATATCATTCGTTTGCTGTAAAATCGAGCAGCACAGAGAACAAGAACAGATGGGGACAGCCCAAGGTTACTTAGAACATCTTTACGTTTCTCTAAAATCTTGCCAAAAACGTCAACCCAATCATGTTTGCAGCAGTAATGAAGTAAGGTAAAACCCTTCTTGTCACACAGAGTAAAGTCCAAGTCATACTCTAATAAGTGCAATACCATCCATTTACTGTAATATTTAGCAGCACAGTTTACAAGGGCAGATGGGGAGAGATCTGCTTTACTCAGCACATCTTTATCTTTCGCAATAACCTTGTCCAAAGTGAAGACCCAACCATGTTTACAACAGTAATGAAGTAAGGTTTCGCCATTTTCATCACATACAGTAAAGTCAACATCATACTGTATCAAGCGCAATACAACTTGCACACTGCATAGCTTAGCAGCGTGGAGCACAAGGACAGATGGAGAAAGGCCTGGGTCACTAAGCACATCTTTATCTTTCGCAATAACCTTGTCAAATACATCAACCCAATCGTGTTGACAACAGTAATGAAGTAAAGTTTTACCATTCACATCCCTTTCAGTAAAGTCTATTTCGAACTTCAACAAGTGTGATGCCATCTTTTTCTTGCAATTTTTAGCAGCATGGAGTACAAGGGCGGAAGGGGATAGACCAGATTTACTCAACAAGTCTTCATCCTTCTCTAAAATCTTGTCAAAGGCATCAACCCAATCATGTTTACAGCAATAGTGAAGTAAGGAGTAACCATTGTGGTCTGCAACAGTCAAGTCAACATCGTACTGTAAAAGATGTGAAACTATCTGAAGATTCTTACATCTAGCAGCTCGTAGTATACAGTCACTCACGGACGGCCCTGGGTTACTTAGCACATCTTTATCTTTCTCCAAAATCTTTTCAAAAGTATCAACCCAACCATTTTCACAACAGTAATGAATTAATGTATTACCATCCTTATCACCAACAGCTAAGTCAAAATCAAATGGTAACAATTGTAATACCAATCGTCTATTGCGACATTTAGCAGCATGGTTTACAAGGGAAGATAGGCAGATACCTACTTTACTCAGCACATCTTTATCTTTCTCCAAAATCTTTTCAAAAATATCAACCCAATGATATTCACAACAGTAATGAAGTAAGGTTTTATCATTCGCATCACACAAAGTAAAGTCAACTTCAAATGCCATCAAGTGTGATACCATCTGTTTTCGCTTGTAACAAGCAGCATGGAGTACAAGGGCAGATGGGGACAGACCGGGTTTTCTCAGCACCTCTTGATCTTTATCTAAAATATTGTCAAAAACGTCAACCCAACCATGTTCGCAGCAGTAATGAAGTAAAGTTTCACCATTCTCATCACTCACAGTAAAGTCAACTTCATACCGTAACAAGTTTGATATCATCTTTGTACTCTTATACCTAGCAGCAAGGAGTATAAGATCAGATGGGGACATATCTGGTTTACTCAGCACATCTTTATCTTTCTCTAAGATCTTCTCAAAGACATCAACCCAATCATGTTCACAGCAGTAATGAAGTAAAGTTTTACCATTCTCATCACACAAAGTAAAGTCAACATCAAACTGCAACAAACGTAATGCCATCTTTTCCCTATGATATTTAGCAGCATGGAGTATAAGGACAGATGGGGACATATCTAGTTTACTCAGCACATCTTTATTTTTCTCTAAAATCTTATCAAAAACGTCAACCCCGTCATTTACACAGCAATAATGAAGTAAGGTTTGACCATTCTTATCACAGACCGACAAATCGATATCATACTGCAACAAGTATAACACTATCCGCTGTCTGTTATATTTTGCAGCTTGTAGTGCAAGCAAAGATGGGGATAATCCGTTTTGTTGTATTGCATTTTTATCTTTCTGTAAAACCTTGTCAAAGATATCATCCCAGTCATTTTGACAACAGTGAAGAAGTAGGATTAGGCCATACTTATCCGTTAAATTCAAGTCTACATCAAAGTCAAGGAAATACAACACAATGCTTTTTCTCCTCAACCACAATACATGATATAGCAGTTTTGACAGACAAATGTTCAAAAGAACACTCCTATTTTTATCTATCAGTTTCTGTAGGACATCAAGCCAGTCTCTCTCAGTTAAGAGATACACTAGTCTTTCTGTCACTTCATCCAGAATTACGGTGTCCATGATATCCAAAAATCTCAGAACAAGATTCTTATAACCTAGAATACAAGCATAACAAACAGGATTGCCAAAACTGTGATAAAAGAATTTGCTCTTTCCACTGAAATTTATGTTAATGCATCGCTCATCAACATTGCACATATCCTCATATTTATCCGATTCGTTCTCCTCTGCAACGATATCGGGACAATAACGTAAATGAAGATCTAACCCACTTAAATCTACGAGCTCTTTAACAGCATCATTCTCCCCAGTTTCTGTTATGTTGTGGAGTAACTCAATGAACAAGTCCAAAGGGAGCTTTAGTTTCCCAAGACATTGCTCTTCGCCTACATACTCCTTTGATGATGTTTGGTTATAGAGTGCAAAACGTTTGCATACCGCTACAACAAACTGCACCACATCTTTGTCAGTTTTGCAAAAGTTGCCGATTGAGTAGTCGGTTATAAACAGGTTATTTCTTTTTCGAAAGTTGACATAATCCTCGTCCATTACATCAAAGACATCCTGTACAAAAGATTCATCTGTATAAAATCTACTGTACACTAACTCGTACAACAGTCTATCTATGCCGAAGTAACTGTATTCAAGAACAAAGCGTTCTGCGAGCTGTCTATGACATCTAATGGGTACACTGACACAGATCTCACCTGGCTTCCGCTTATATCCTGTGGGACGAGCAAATGCAAAGAGCAGACGATCTTCGCTAAATTGTAGGAGGATCTCAGGATACCTCTTTCCGAAAGATAACAAAACTGACTCTAGTACGGTTTCATGAGTAAATATGTATACCAATTGCTGAACTCCTTTGCTAACAGATGTACTGCTGTCTAACTTTTGTATGTATACCCCACTGACTCCATAGCGGACACATTCCTTGATGTCCTCTGTAGAAGGACACTTTACATCTAAACACTTACATAATGCTTCGAGTTTTTCCTCGTCTAATTCATTTAGATCAATTCCACCCCCTTGTAGCATCATGAACACAAACACAATGTACTGAAGAGGAGCACTCTCTTTCATATGGTATATATCGTTCTTTACACTTTCATCGGGCTCTTTGAAGAATTCTAAACCTTTATCAAAAAAACTCTTCCTCGAGAAGAAGAGCTGACAAGATTGTGGGAACCCAAGAAATGGGTCTGACTCAGATATTTCTTTCAGAGTTGAGTGTTCAATTTGAGTACCCGTTGTGCTTATGGGCGATATTGCCTTGGCATCCATCTTATCTGGACTTGTCTGTGACAAAGAGTGTAACACGACATTTTCCTTCTGATTAAAGATACGGACATTGTGCTTTTCACAATATGCCTTTAGCATAGCAAATCTTTCATTTTCTGTTAGCCTGTATGAATCTGAGGTTAAATCTACCCAGTTTTCACCTCTGAACAAATCATACTTTACAAGTGTGTCGCTTGAATCTTTCAATATACTTAATCGTATACACATAATCATACAAATGTTGCCCTCTTTTATGAAAGACAATATTTTTTCGAAATGACTCTCCCACTCCTCAAGATGCCCTTTATCTCTGTTCGATTTTCCAAAGGGATCATCTATTAATATTATGAAACAATCTTTACCATTAATGAGATCAAAATCTTTTGCCTTTTCCAATATGATTGGTGTGTATCTCTCTTGGCCGACTAATTGTTCATTACAAAACTTGTGCATCAGATGTTTACCAAGAGTTGTCTTTCCTTGACCTCCCCGTCCTGAGATCGTTATATGATGGTTTCCACACAGCCGCTCATATGCTGCCTTTTCAGCTCTGTTACCCGGCACGTACAAATTCTTCTGGTGTGTTTTTAGCATCAGTTCTGTGTTTTCTAATAAAGCAAAAAAAAAGTTATACCTGATATATTACTTATTAAAAACATGTATATTGTTAATCACAATTTTTACGAAAATAAAACGTCTTCCAAGTAAGAAGTATCAAACAGAATTTTAATGGTTGGACACTTAAATTTTGCATTGACCAATCCGCCTATACTATAGATCAAGGAATTTTCGCGAAAACCTTATTTTGGCGACTCTGTTGCTATGTAGTTATTCGCGACACTATACATGTATGTTCGCGCGTATGCAGGTTAAGTATAGTAAGTTTCATTGCATGGTGCATGTTAATTTAAGGTAAGTATATTGAGCGAGAACTTTATTTTCACAAGTGAGTGCTCTCGGGTACTCACTCTTATCAATAGGGAAGAATGGTGAACTTTAGACCTCCCTGTATGCTAAACACGACAATTTCAATTTGATATAGCGAACTTTCTATTCCTAAGCAGCAATACCCCCTTTTCCTCTTGTCTATGGCGTTTTTATTTCACAACTTATTAACTTGTCCTTCTTATGATAATAAATGCTTTATTCTGGGAGCTCAAGATTTTTTTATCACTTTGGGCCAAACTTAGTCATATAGCATCGAAACAAATAAAATTTAACAGTTAAATTGTACTTACCTATTAATTGTTTAAGCCGTGGATCTCTGTGGATTTCTTGAAAAAAAAAAATGAAATTATTAGCACAGGCAAACAGTAGAAAATGAATTATTGGACAGGAGCAAATGTTTAAATTTTGAAGAGTTAAGAAGACAAATGAATACAAGATACTATATTCATGGATTGTCAATACATATATAAGATTAAGATCAAAGAGATGTGTTGTAGTGCATTTTGAACTAGGCCACGAATTTCAAAATTTTCAATAGCGTTACCATTTGAATATATTTATAAGGGACTCCACGTACCCTCTGTGTTCCACGGTCAGTACTACTGAAGTCAGACAGCAAAATGATTTTATGAAATAGTATTTGCCAATCATCCTCAAAATATTAAATTTGTCACTGCAGTCAAACTCGGCTATATTGAAACTGAAGGGGACTGAATTTTTCTTTCAAATAAACAGGTTTTTCAAAATAACCGGGTTAAACTAGTAGCCTACAATGTAATAAAGTGGTTAAGTTGTTCAATATATCCAAGTTCAATATAAGAGGGCTCCACTATACATGTATTTCATTAAACTAATCATTAGTGTGATGTTGTTGTTGTTGTTGCGTTGTTGTTTAACGTCCCACTCAAGAATATTTCACTCATATGGAGACGTCACCATGTGCCGGTGAAGGGCGACAAATTTTGCCTGTGCTTGGCACTGCTGGCCGTAGAGCAGGGAGGGTTCTTTAACGTGCCAACACCTACTGTGACACGGGACCTCGGTTTTTACTGTCTCATCAAAAAGACAGGGACGGCCAACCGCAGAGTGGCGCTGTGGGAATCGAACCCCAGACCCCTCGGCTCGAAGTCGAACACGCTAACCTCTCGGCCATGGAGGCCCCCTCATTAGTGTGATGTAAACTCCGTCTATTTGCTATTTTGTTGTTGAATACCTACTCCCAGTGTTATCCCCATACATTTTGCATGGCGCAGGGGTACTAAAGGGCATGTTAAACCTAAAAGAGGGGGGAGGGGAGAGGAAATGCATGTAAATTGCCCCACACAGTAGTTTATAAAATATTTACCCATTAAGATGCATTATGAATGATATTTGTATGTAAATAAACCTGTAAATCACTCTAAATTGGTTGATAATTGCTAGATATATAAATCAAATAGGGTGGTGGGAGAGAAAAACAGAGTTGGGGTAATGCACGCTATATGGGCCTGGGGAGAACTTTGTTAATCCCATAATATTATGATCATACATAAGCAGCCAGAATTATTGTTTGGAAAAGCACATGTTTATCTTCAATCCATATGAGACCATTGGTGGGGCTGACATGGCCGAGTGGTTAGCGTGTTTGACATCTCAATGAAGCGTCCCGGGTTCAAACCCAAGCCAGGCTACGGTTGGCTGTCCCTGTCTTGCGGATAAGACAGTAAAATCAAAGTCCTGTGACACAGTAGGTGTTAGCATGTTAAAGAACCCTTCCTGCTCTACGGCCGTGGCAAGCATAGGCAAAATTTGTCGTCCTTCACCGGCATACCGTAACGTATCCAGATAAGTGAAATATTCTTGAATGGGACGTTAAACAATAGAGCAATTAACCAACCAGTCCTGGACCAATGGCCCTTCACACTGTGACTGGCAGGTGGTCTTATTTACAGTCAACTCCGCATATAACGAAGTTAATGGGAGCAAGATATTTTCAGTGGAGCCTCATTAATCCGGACACCTTTGTTCCAAAGCAAATTGTCCGGATAAATGAAGCGTCCAGATTACTGAAACACACATATCATAATATGCAAGGCAATCTGAAAAATTTGTTCCCTGGAAATGTCGTCCGGAAGGTGAAGCATCCGGATTATTGAGGTTCGACTGTCTTGTTATAGCCGATCTTCATTAGCCTATTCTAAATAACAAAGCAATGCATGAAAAGTGCACAGCCACAGGAAATAGAAATCCTTTCATAACAACCAGTACCTCGTTACATGTGATCTCTATATAGTGTTGAATCTAGGAACTGAAAAGGGAACACAATATAATTTGCAAAAGGGCACTTATAAAATAACACATGGAAATTGGTTTTGAGGGCATCTACACAATCATTTGTGCTTATATATCCTCCACATACTCATTTAAAATACCTTTCATTGAATGGAAAAAGAACACCTTTTGCTTAAGAA
>JACSZP010061226.1:0-12424 GCA_016161895.1 Pinna nobilis
GAACTGCACCATGTGGCGGATATAGTACAGGAACTGCACCATGTTGCGGATTTTAGTACAGGAACTGCACCATGTGGCGGATTATAGTACAGGAACTGCACCATGTGGCGGATTATAGTACAGGAACTGCATCGTGTGATAGACAATAGTAGAGGAACTGCATCGTGTGGCAGATTGCAATTCAGGATCGTCACCATGTGGCGGATTGTAGTACAGGAACTGCATCGTGTGGGATATTATAGTACAGAAACTGCACCATGTGGCAGACAATAGTAGAGGAACTGCATAGTGTGGCGGATTGCAATGCAGGATCGGCCCCATGTGGCGGATTGTAGTACAGGAACTGCACCATGTGGGGGATTATAGTACAGAAAGTGCACAATGTGGCGGAAAATAGTACAGGAACCTCACCTTGTGGCTGGTTTAAGTACAGGGACTGCACCATGCGACGGATTTTAGTACAGGAACTGCAACATGTGGGGGATTATAGTACAGAAAGTGCACCATGTGGCGGAAAATAGTACAGAAACTGCACCATGTGGCGGGTTTTAGTACAGGAACTGCACCATGGGCGGATTTTTAGTACAGAAACTGCACCATGTGCACCATGTGGTTTTTGGCTGTGTATTTGGTTATAAGTCGAGAATCGTTAACCGGATGAGCAGTGAATTATCTTNNGACGAAATCATGGCCAAACAAAAAAGAGACAACACAAACAGCTTTCAACACAACAAGACACGACAAATAAGTAACACGGTGACGTCGTTAAAGGTGACGTCTGTAAACAGAGAAACGGTCGACTCTCACAGAGAGCGACAAATGTCGAACCTAAAAATCTATCAAATGATTAATTCTATATTATATCAAAGGCAACGCTTGGGTCAAATAAAACCATTGCGCCATTATATATCATCTAAATCCATTTCTCCAAGATGTTAATCCAAACTTGCACACATCAAAACATTCGACCTTATAAATCTCGTAGTTTACTAACGAAAGCTTGTACATAAATTATGTCTAACGTAAAATTAAGTATGTGGAAATAAAACAATATTATGATCAGAATGATTTCATTTCCGTTTATACACACGGCTCCTACTCTGAATGATATGCAACAGCTGTTTTCAATTTTGATTTATTTTGTTTTGGAATGAAACTTATCATGTTATGCATCTATATAAATTGTAGAAGGTACTGTTATACTAAATGCAATGATATTTATGAAACGAAATGCATTAAGAAATTACATAAATTTCCCTGGTTTATATATTGTGCCATGTCTCTTGAAAGTGTACATTTATGTGTTCTGTGAAGCTACTGTTATACAGAGGAACCTGCACAAACTATCAAGATTTAAGTCATTAATAATCATATTTTCTGAAGGAACACTGTTCCCAGTAACATGTACTCTAAAGATGAAATTATCCAGATGCTTAAGTGTCTCGTGGATAATATCTCTGTTGTCTTATCTCCGTTGTCTCGTCAATACATAGTCGGTTATCCAGTGGGTACAAATTGTGCCTATTTTCTAGCTAACACCTTTCTATTCTCGAATCAGATGAAATTTATGTTATCTCAGCATTCAACAGGAAGGAAACAGCTAGCATATCTGCTTCGTTTACCTCTAGGTGCAAATACATCAGCAACTTTAACAAGTCAGTTTCACAATATCCTGGGTCAGACTTTTCCCTAATAAGTGGACATCAACGGGATTACAGAGAACACCACATCTGCATTTTAATCAATTTATCCTTATCAATTCGGAAGGACGGTTATCTTCAAAATGGACCGTTTTGGTAAGCATGGCTATTGTATTTTGATATTTGGATCTTCCAGAGACACAATATTCCGTCTTCTCCTGCCTTTGGTATTTTCATTGAACAACTTATACATAATGGCAGAGTATGTTCCTCCCTTCTAAGAGCCACATGACTCACCGATTAACCACACAAACGCGAATACATTGTTAAATATTTGAAATGGTCACTATGATAGTTGTAAGGTCGATACTGGGAACTCGTTAAACAATATGGGGTCCCCCCTGCCAGTGAAGGGCGATAAATTTTGCCTATGTTCAACAAATATGGCCGTAGAGCTAGAAGGGTTGTTAAACTTGACAGCGTCTGAGTTGACTAGAGAGCTCGGTTTTGATTGCCTCATCCCAAGGCCAGAAACAGCAAACCATAGCGCCGCGCGGATTCGCACCCCAGACCTCGAAATCAACAGGCAAACAAGTTAATCATTGAAAACCGGCGGACAGATAATTAACGTAGTATAGCTTGTAATGACAACCATTTGCACAATAATTAAAACATTTACTGATGAAGTCGGGGCCTCTGTGGCCGAATGCTAAGAACATTATGCTTTTAACGACTCAATCTTTCACCTCTTGTTAGCACGGGTTAAAGCTCAGTTAGAATCTAAGGTGATTATGTGTGAAATTATGCAAGTTCACGGGCGAAAAACCGGTAATCTTTTTTCGGATACATTGGCAACCCGGTTCTCTCCAAAAATAAGAACTTCTCGACACCATATGACTGATGATTGTCGAGTGCGACGCAAAGCAAACATCAAACGAAGAAACAAAACATGATGGATTAAACAAAAATGTATTATACAAGTGTGAGATAATTTTCGTGTATTCTGGGTGTCCTCCAACAAAAGCAATGTAAACATATCTACAAGTTTAATGCGAGTTGTTGAACCTTTACAATAACTGAAGGCACCCACATACTGTTATCAAGTGAGTAGTCTCTCTCGGACATTTTCCCAAGTTTTGAAAGATTTTGTTCTTTTGTATATTTCAAACTGAAACGGGAATAAAAAGGTAACCAAAATCCCAAACTCAATCGACGTAAATAAAGCTGTACATTTGTTCACTACCTGTGTCTTTGTCATTGTTACAAATGAATATATCAGGCTATTTTCACTTTCAGTCAAGAGTTCAAAATATCAATAAATATGTAGATATTAAATGAAGACTTTGATTATCTCAACAGAATTTTGCAAAAGTAACGCTAGGTGTCAGCTCGTCTTGCCATCACGCCCCAGTCACACAAAAGGTATAGCGATAGGTGTCAGTACACGTTGTCAGCATGGTACCCTTGTCACACATACGGTATAGCGACAGGTGTCAGTGCACGTTATCAGCATGGTGCCCCTTTCACACAAAATGTGAAGTGACAGGCGTCTGTGCATGTTGTCAGCATTGTCCCCTTGTCAAACAAATGGTAGTCACAGGTGTCGGCGCTAATGTCAGCATGCCCCCTGTCACATAAAAGGTACAATGAGAGGTGTATGTGCAGGCTGTCAGCGTTGCCCCCTGTCAGACAAAAGGTATAGTGACAGGTGTCAGCACCCCATGTCAGCATGGTCCCATTGTCACATAAAAGGTAAAGTGAGACGTGCCAGTGCAGGTTGTCAGCGTTGTCCTCCTGTCAGACAAAAATTAAACTGACAGGTGTCAGCACCCCATGTCAGCATGGTCCAATTGTCACACAAACGGTAAAGTGACAAGGGTCAGCGCCCCATGTCAGCATGGTCCCCTTGTTACACAAACGGTGTAGTGACAGGTGTCGGCGCCCCATGTCAGCATGGTGCCCCTGTCACACAAAAGGTAAAGTGAGAGGTGTCAGTGCACGTTGTCAGCATTGTCTCCCTGTCAAACAAAAATTATAGAGCCGTATCAGTGTCCCCGGCAGCATGATCCTCCTGCCAAATAAAAGATATAGTGAGAGGTGTCAGCGCATCATGTAAGCATGGTCTGTCTGACGCAAATAATCCATAGAAACTTCTCTTGTCCAGCCAATTTTCAGTTGCGACATTTAAAGATCATTCACTGTGCAAGATCAGGCTCAAGAGTTCTAATACATTTGAATTACAATTTCTTAATGTATTCATACCATTAAGTGAGCCCTTTCCCACCGAGCAAGCGGTTAACGTTTCCAATACGAGTAATTATTTGCCGAGTAATTTGTCTTTGCGAATAATACAAAAAGTAAGAGGAATATCCTGGCAAAACTTATGCACGGGAGAAAATACCTTTCCAGTAAAGGAAAGCCATAATGGAAAGGGTTTACGCGGAAAATATTATATTTAAGTAAGAAGCAGATGTGTTGCACCATTCCATCTAATTTTTCAAAACTTGCGTAAGTACAAAAATCCTTTACAAATGATAAATATGGCGAAAACTATTTACCTTTCGCTGTAAACAAAACAAAACAAAATTATTGACATAGGACTGAAGAGCGTTTTGTGTAGCTCTGCTCACACCTAAGCAATCGTTGTCTTTGCGATACATATTCTTTATGTTAGCGGACTTAATATAGAACTAACATGCCAGACAGACTTGTCTTTTGTGTGTATTGAATATAAGTGTTATTACATAAAACATAATTATCGACTGACATTGATCCTATTTCTCTAAACAATTTGGAGTCGTCAGATCCATCAGATCTGAAAAAGGTCATCATATGGTATCGTAACATCGCATTGGTACAGACGAACTGAATTATGGGGAAATATAACTGGAAACAATTACCCAAAGGCATAGACGGATAATTTCAACAAATACGCACAATGAAGGGCCAACGTTTCTGAACATGAATTATTTTCATATTAATTTGTTTCAATATCAAAAACAGTTTTTCTCTTTTATTTTCAAGTCATATTTCTGGGACAATTGCCGCCCCTTTCCTTTCAAAGTATTACAAAGAGCAATTCCGAGGATTTGGAATTACATACATGTAGTATATCTAGTGTGAAGAGGGGTCTGGTTTGACCCGGCTGCGACAAGTGTATGGCGTCAAATTATTAGTTACTTGATAATTGCATTTACAACAAACACCCAACTTTAGAAACAAAACTTAGAAACTGTATTTACACTGAACGTGCATTTTCGCAAACAAAACGCATGAAACGCACAATGCCAGAAAGAAAAATTAGCAGCTGTATTTATACTGTACTCGATAGACTCTCAAGGTAGAGCAATTCAGGCTTCATTCAGTGTAGACCTCCGGAGAGGGTGAAAACTACAATAAAAATACAAATCATGAGTCTCACAGTAATACCATATATATCATATTGTATTTATACGCATATGTGTAAACAAATCAACAAATGTCTGATAATTCTGAACCTGAATTGTACCAATGTAATTTTCAATTGAAGTTACCATTTTCAATAACAAATGACACGGACGACGAAGATAATCTATGGCCACCGATGAGCGATGACGATGTTGAATTACTAGGCGCTTTGTTAGACGCTGACGACACATCAAACCGATGTAACAGCGAACCATCAGCCAGCATCGATGACGATGTAGCAGACGTTAATCACAATGAGAGTGTGCAAATTTTGATTGATCAGCAGCCCGACGATGACAACAATTCAACACCCAACGATAACTCTCTCCAGCAAAATGAGTCTATAAATAGCGACTCGTTTCAAATATTATAACGATGAAGAATTAGATGCACTTGCTATCCATTTTGTCAGTAACGAGAATTGTCTCTTCAACCAATTTTGGCGTTTCAGTTTTTAAAAGTAAGTGCCAACTGCCAGAGAGAGAGAGAGAGAGAGAGAGAGAGAGAGAGAGAGGGGGGGGGTTACTAAAGTACACTGCTTATATACACACCTCATCATCTAAACAAATAATACACGTCTTTGACAAACGGGTTAGAGTCCCGCTATGACTGTTTCAAAACTGGACAGGGTATCGGCAAGTCGCCAATCAGAAATGAAGTTTTACTGAGTGTTGAAACGGATAATTTTGTCCATTGGGAATCGATGATAAACTATCAATTTGTTTTATATAACCGTAGGGATTCTCGAACCCCGTCTTTTTTTTTCAAAACAATTACAATGGAACCCAATTTCATGAAATGTAAATCTATGCTTGATCCTTCTTTAACTATGACCAGACTACTTTATTCAATCCACCCTAGATCTCGTAGCCCATACAACATGTCAACAATTCTTACATCAAATGAAATCGAAACTGTTAAATCATCAACATGGATCTTCGGTCAAAGTTATTAAAAAAGGTATAAATAGGGACCCATACGGAAAAGGGTACTAGATCTAAGCCTATCTGTACAATATGAATTACAATTGAAATTATGTATGTTTCAGAATGGTTAGGAGAAAGGCAGCTTGATCCTAACTTCGAGGATTTGCCATCAACCAGCTAGACGTGATTCTGCGTCGATTTTACGCAAAGGTTAGGAATGCTAATTGGGTTTATTATGGCAAAAGTACCTTTGTTGGATTTTGCGCATCTATAAATAGATATCTAAGGAATCCTCCTATCAGCAAAACATTTTCAATATTAGAATCCAGTGATTTTTCAAAGTTCAATGCAACGTTCATTGCCATGCTAAAACAATTAAAACAGAGGGTCATGACAAAACGAAACACCGTGTTCTTATCTCCAGTACAGACATGGAAATTTTACGTTGTTCTCTCTCACTTTCTACTTTAAATCCGACTTCCCTACAATGTAAAGTATGGTTTGATATAGCATTGAATTTTTCAAGGCTCGGACGTGAAAATTTCCGCCGCTCAAATACTACTGCTTTCATTTTTCAATGGAAAAAAATCAATGTGAATATGTCGAGATTTCTTACAACGAGGCAACAAAAACCACCCAGTGAGCAATCTTAAGGACAAAGACTATGAGACTCGGCCTAGAATGTATGCTTCTAGCACACTACATTGCTCTGTCAATTCCGTACGAAAGTACCTCGAGAGGAGAAATCCTAAAACGATTACTTATTTCAACGTCCGAAAAGTAAACTCTCTGAACCAGATGACGGGATATGGTACACTTCTTCGCCAGTAGGCAAGCAACTTCTTAACGATATATTGACAACTATATCTAAAGAAGCAGGGCCCAGTCGAGTTTATACCAACCACTGTGTAAAGGGCTACAACGAATCACGCTTTTAGCACATGATGGAGTGGAGACCAGACAAGTTATGGAAATTTCTGGCCAAAGGAATGAGGCTAGTTACAATTCCGATTGATCTAGTACTCAAATACGCACTTACTCTGGAATTGTTCAGGATCAGCAACTCCCAAAAAACCCTGAAACCACAAGCATTTCTAAGCAATCAGGTCTACAAATCCACAATCAAATTCAACATCCAAATCGCCTTTCCATAGCGTTAGGTGTACAAGCACCACTCAGCCTCAATCGATAAGTCAAATAAATACCCAATTTCTTCATCAAAAGCAGTTTGATGTAATCAATTCAATAGTCCATGTGCAAAAATATCATCAATAGAAATAAAAATAATTATTCACAATTCATCTAGATATATGGCTGTTTGTGCATTGCCGCCTCACTAAACTGTAGGCCCAGTAGCCTACAGTTGCTGGACAGTTGACCTATTTTAGATAAACTTGTTCAACTTAATTGTTTATCTTTTTTATAATTACCAAAATAAAAAATGATAAATGTTCAATGTCTTTATTTTGTTGCTCCTAACATGAAATGCTTAATACATTATTTAGGTTTCAGTGCATAAGTATCGATATCTAAACGATAAATTTGTAACTTCATTTTTCAGCGCATTAATATGTTCTACCTTTAGCCTACATTGTAAATCGGTCATCGATAAAAGTAGGACATCTTTGCGCCTTGGCAGTTTCTATCACGTTACTGGAGAATCAGTACTAATCAAGAGTATATAGAACATTAGAATAGATTTATCATGTGACTGTTTTACAAGCTATTTAACCACCGAATGCTTAATCAAAAGATATCCGTTTCGATAATATATCAGAGAGTATTTTACTAGCATTTTGTGTAAAACCAATTAACCATTGTTGCCAAGGAACTGACTAGACGCTGCCTCAAACCAAACTATCAAATGTTGAAATGGGGGAGGGATCGTGATGTATATTAATAGAAAGTCCTGAGCAACAAACGGTTGCAAAATATACGTTAATTATGATATGCCTTCTTTCAGTCATGGTTTGGCTCTTATAACATACTCAAAAACTGGCTGTAAAATTTGGCTATAAAAAAATTCAATTCTAGACTTTTGAAGAATGATTTTTATCAAAATTGTGTAGATTAATAAAACAAGGTCAATTCAACTTCCGAGTGAGATGTCATATATTTAAGATGCATGTTTGATTCTGACGCCATGACAAAGTTGCTATTATTTAGTCAAAATATGTTTGTTAATAAAAAGTCAACATGCATAAAATGAGTCAATTTCGTGCACTTGCACTAAGTATTCAGCAAATGATGACGTACTTTATAAAAATACTGTTCACGATAACAGATGGTCACTAAGATGAAACTTGATATATTTCCTAATTCTAGATTTTTATTGATCAATTGTAAGAGCAGCAGGAAATTTTTGTCACAAACTATATGTATTTTTCAATTGACAGTTCAAGATATTTCTTATTCATAGTGTATATGCTGTACATATAAGAATCGATTTGGTTTGTTTAATTCACCGATGTAGAATGCAAATATAATCTTTAAAGAAGCCTATTATCATTTTGACAAAATGATTTTTTTTGGGGGGGGGGGGGGAGAAGTCCAGTAGGTGTGGCACGGTAATGAACCCTCCCTGCCATAATTGCTGAGTATACGCGACATTTGTCGCCCTAGCGTTACACGATGACGTCTCCATATGGGCTAAGTGAAATATTCTTGAGTGGGACATTAAACAGCAATACAACAACGACGAGCCAAACGGGGAAAACATAAAACAGGATTTTAAAAGTTGTGCATATCGTCAAGAAGTTAAAGGGTGTGTTGTTCCAAAGCATAGGATTTGAAGTTTCTTTATAGTCGGTATATTATAGGTAAACAATCTTTCAAACCTGTGTGAACACAATTCAGACTTTGCAGATCAGTAATGATACCATAGCCTTGAGCCTTTTTTACCTCATGTCTTCTTGACTCAGAACATTTTGATTAATATTTTGCTGGAACAATTGTCTTTTATGCAAGAGTATAAAAAAACAAACGATTAGGGTCGGGGACAATTCAAAGTAATTAAAAGTATTTATATATTAACCAAACCTCTAGGATAGGCAACAAATCATGCGTTGATAGTGTGAGGAAATTCACCAGCCCTAAGTTTTAGATGAGAAGGGTTTTTACCCTCGTCTATTTGCTTTGAGATATCTCCACGCACAAACCGTGGTGAATGATGGAAAATACCAAATTCAGACAGCCAGAAATCAGTCAGGTATAAGTAATCCAAATTTGATACTCTCGGGTAGAGCAAAGACTTGTGTCATTATCCGGGCTGAATCTAAGAATTTTTTTTATTTCTCTGTAGAGAATGTATTTACAGAAAAAAGGATATTACTGTCAATATATATTGGAAGAGAATTGTCTATTATCATTTACATAAAGCTGTGATAATCCATCTTGTTAAACACTTATTCCAACGTAAAGATTCATTAAGAACGATTTGTCACAAACAGTGTCGGCCAGAACAATCGATTCCGGTGATTGTCCTAGCGCATAAACAGATTTCTCCTTCATCTTACGATGGTTTTAACTTTTCCGTTTTCTTTAATTAAATTTAACTTTAAAATAAATTGTCTTGTGACTACAAACAATGTTAAAGCAAGTGGTCTGGAAAACAGATACTATACGCATTGTAAAACTATGTATTTCGTGGAAGATCAGACTGACGGCCATGTAACTAACTGGCTCCTGTTAGTATTGCAAGCTGTTAGCCAGTTTATTTGCAGTTGATGTATTCTGTAGTCTGACATGCGTTAGCAACGCACATAATTTAAGGTAAACTTGTCTTCTGTGACCTAAATGAACGGTTCCCAAAATAACTCCCTATATAATTTACCCAAATTAAGAAATCATCTACCACATTTGAAACATTTTGCCCCTTTCTCGGACGTTCTCTCAAAACAGGTACTACTGTATAACCTTGGAACCTGTGTTCATGGCAGGGATTGCCCCCTAGATTAAAACGATAATCTGTTAATTATTTGTTTTAATTGTTTCATCGTTATTCATTTGAAATGTTCGGTCACTCAAAAACCACAAGAACGTTAACATTGAACTCACCTTTCATTAATTTATAGAAATGCTATATAAGAAAAGGTTGAAGTTACTAAAGGACATTAATCATTGGTATTGGAGCAACAGAGATATGAATGGCCAAAGGAAAAGATGATACTACTGCAAAATAATAATCCACACAGCAAGAAATTTAAGAAAAGATAGGGATAAAGGAATCCAAGTTAAAATATGAAACGAGGAAGAATTAACAGATACCTCACTGTCATGTGTCATAAGATGCAGATATGCCACAAGAGCATGATGTTGACTATACAGTTATGAAACAAATTCCTAGCAATGACAAGGAAATTCATCAAATACAATGAACGCAGTCCAAAATTAGAACAGCAATCAGTACAAACATTGTTGCCGGATGTTATATTGTGTTTGTGATCAGTCATCACTGATGATCTTTGGTGATACTGCGTTCGCCGATCAATTGATAAGTGTGATATTGACTACAGAGAGGTACTTGTAATCCATGTCCCTCTACTACATCTTATTGCCAGGTAATCACAAGCATTGTTTGATAACAAAATTACTGTAAAATCTCCTGATGACAATAATACGTAATAATTCACACGGGAAATCAACATATTTACTTCCTGAAGACCACATGACATGTAGCAGTATAGCAGAAGCTAGAATAACATCGAGTGAAGACGTACGCAAGAAGCTAAATTCACATCACGTCCAGACGTACACTAGAAGCAAAATTCACGTAACGTCTAAAAGTACACTACAGGAAAGAGTCACATCACGTGTACACGTAAACATGTACATCAGAGGCTGAAGTCACATGACGTGTAGATGTACACTATAAGCTAGAGTCACATCAAAAGTAGACGTTAAACAGAAGGGAGAGTCTCATCACACCTACACCGTGAAGCTAGAGTCATATCACGTGAAGACGTACACCAGAAGCTAGAGTCATATCACGTGTAGACGTATACCAGAAGCTATAGTCACATCACGTTTAGACGAACACCAGAAGCTAGAGTCACATCAAGTGTAGACGTACACCAGAAGCTAGAGTCACAACGCGTGTAGACGTATACCAGAAGCTATAGTCACATCACGTGTAGACGTACACCAGAAGCTATAGTCATATCACGTTTAAACGTTCACCAGAAGCTAGAGTCACATCAAGTGTAGACGTACACCAGAATCTATAGTCACATCACGTGTAGACGTACACCAGAAGCTATAGTCATATCACGTTTAGACGTACACCAGAAGCTAGAGTCACATCAAGTGTAGACGTACACCAGAATCTATAGTCACATCACGTGTAGACGTACACCAGAAGCTAGAGTCACATCATGTGCAGACATACACAAGAAGCTAGAGTCACGTCATGAGCAGACACACACCAGAAGCTAGAGGTACATCACGTGTAGACGTATACAAGGAGCAAAAGTCACATCAAGTGTAGACGTACACCAGAAGCTAGAGTCAAATCAGGTGTAGACATACACCAGAAGCTAGAGTCACATCATGTGCAGATATACACAAGAAGCTAGAGTCACATCAAGTGTAGACGTACACCAGAAGCTAGCGGTACATCACTTGTAGACGTACACCAACAAGATGGAGTCACATCATGTGCAGACATACACCAGAAGCTAGAGGTACATCATGTGTAGACGTATACAAGGAGCAAAAGTCACATCAAGTGTAGACGTACACCAGAAGCTAGAGTCACATCACGTGTAGACGTAAACCAGAAGCTAGAGTCACATCAAGTGTAGACGTACACCAGAAGCTAGAGGTACATCACGTGTAGACGCACACCAAAAGATGGAGTCAAATCATGTGCAGACATACACCAGAAGCTAGAGGTACATCACATGTAAACGCACACCAGAAGCTTGAGTCTCGTCCCGTGTACCCCACTACCCGTTATTCTTTGTTCTTATACTTTTAGTTTACCTCGCTACTCCCTATTCTTTGTTCTTATACTTTTAGTTTACCTCGCTACTCCCTATTCTTTGTTCTTATACTTTTAGTTTACCTCGCTACTCCCTATTCTTTGTTCTTATACTTTTAGTTTACCTTGTTAATCCCTGTTCTTTGTTCTTTTACTTTAAATTTACCTCGCTTCTCCCTATTCTTTGTTTTTTTTTAATTTTAGTTTACCTTGCTACTCCCTATTCTTTGTTCTTATACTTTTAGTTTACCTGGCCACTCCCTATTCTTTGATATTTTACTTTTAGTTTACCATGCTACTCCATATTCTTTGTTCTTCTACTTTTAGTTTACCTTTTTAATCCCTGGTCTTTGTTCTTTTACTTTTAGTTAACCTTGCAACTCCCTTTTCTTTGTTCTTATACTTTTAGTTTACCTCGCTACTCCCTATTC
>JACSZP010061241.1:0-10684 GCA_016161895.1 Pinna nobilis
TAATTTTGTAAGCACCTGTACTGATAAGTAGCAGGGAACACAGCGACCCATACAGTGATTTACGACATTGCACCAACATCAAAATGTTCCGGTGTGTACAATCAACACTGTAAGGTAGGCCAGGAGATTCTTAAACAATGAAAGGCGGATCTTAGAAACGGTTATTTGGCTATTCCTCAATATGATTTTCAATAAACATCTTCATCATTTTTTTTTTATTTCGGTTAGTTATGAATACGGTGTCAAAACTAAGTAAGTTCAATACCGTATGTTTATCGGGTCATTTAAGAAAAGAAAACGGATATATCTTTGTTTCTTTCTTTTTTTCTATTTTTTTAACCTGTAAGCAACTTTATACAATTAGAATTTGGCCCCGTTTTCAAACATATAATGATTACATGTTTTAGTTGTTTATGTAATAACAGTAGATGCTAGTTCTAAAAACAACCTTTTCTAGATCCTTATAATTCATAAACAAATTAAAAAGAAAAAGAAAAGAAATTTAGATGAATATCTGTAATTATGAAAAATGAGATATTTCTAATTATTTTCTGTCACAGTGTCATGAATTTTTGCTGTGAACTGAGTGTCGTCTAAATTGAATACAAATAGCTACATCAGCAAATTATTTATGTGCATTCATTTACATATCTAATATGGATGAAATATCAGACAGTCCCTTTATTAAAACATTTGACTTCTTGTTACATACATTGATATCGAATTTCATAAATGTTTTATTGCGTTTATGAATATGTAACCTAACAAAAGAGTTTACCATACACAAAAACGCAATTAGTTAGGTGTGCTTATTTCTAGTCAATTTAGCTTAAAAATGATGCAAAAATAATGCAAGTAAAGAAGACAAAGTAGTGTTTTAAAAATCTTCCACGAATGAAAAACATGCGAAACAAAGGAATGTAATTCAACTTAAAAAACGATTGAGAGCAGGTACCCAGGAGTTGTGAGCATATTCTATCTCCTAGCAACATCCGCCTCTTTGAGTCCATAGTAGTAGTCAAATCATGTGAATTTCATACAACTATAGGACATATCCGATGTTTGAAGTGTCAAAATTGGATTCAAGTCAAAACATTATCAATAATATCGGATTAAAAGTGCATATTTGATAACAGTCGAAACTTGCTATTCAGACCGATTGCAAACAGTGGGGCTTTCGCTTCGGTGACACTAGTGTAGGGCGAAACAAGTATAAACTAACTGAATTTTGCTGGTTTTCAATCAGAAGTGGCTTTCCAAAACATTATGATTTTCTCCCTATGGTCTATGATAGCATGAGAGGTATTTATGTACATAAATTAATTCAACAACGTATCTCCTTGGAATCGTTGTAATTTTCCTAAGGGACANNGATCAATAGAGCAGCTCTTTTTTATACATATCAAACCGAAAATGCGAAAAACAAAATGAAAAATGAAAAACAACGTCAGTGGTCTTATCACATTTGTTAATTTTTTAACTTGTATAAAACTTGTCGTCGGGCTTCGTGTAATGATACATGATAACATCTCCTGAGTTGTTCTGGTTTTGGTGGCATCGGTCAATGTCTGATCTTACTCTGAGCTGAGTGATTTTATTGCCCCTTCACCTCTCGGAGCCTCGAATTAGGGTTTAGCTGCATGATAAGCATCCTTAATCACGATATAAAACACAAAAATATGACGGTAAATTTGCATTGTAGCGATAACAGTATGAAAGGGGTATCCTAATTAACCAGATATAACAAGAATATGTCAAAGTCTGGGATAATTAGATGACCCAAGTGAACTTATCCAACTATGAAGTACTGTTTTAAAATATGAATATTTACCACCTACGTTGCCCGTATTGCTTAAGGAAATACTATTCATTTCATGTTTGTCTTGCTTCTTTTTAGAAATTGTCGGTAAATCTTATATTGCAAATTAATTTAGCGATTTGAATATGTGTATATTAATAGTGAAGATCTGTCGCGCATCTAATAATGGACATGCAAATGTGTCACGGCATGACCTACCTGTGTAAATAATGTTTCATTCTTCAGTCGTAAAGATGCTGTTTTGAGATCAATGCTTTCGCAAAAATCTTGCAAATGTATATCATTTGGAAAATATTATGATTTCAAGATCTACACTGGTAACAATTCTTTGAAATTCTCAATTGAAGAATAACCAACGAAATATATGGGTTACCGTCCTCGAGTAACACATGAGATTAGTTCTCAATCGCAAAGATATCCTTTCGTTGTTCGGAACCTTTCTGCATGTAACATGCATTTTTCCATTATTGTTTCGATATTTACTTCAATACATAACAAACTAATACAGATATCAATGGATTCTGCATGTGAAATCGTTAAACAAGATACTTGTGTAACTGATATCATTGAAATTGAGGATACCTACATCCATTATATAATATACTTGGCAGAATAACCACACAACTTTCAATAACACAGATTGTGCTCCGTATATTCAATACAGCCCTTGCTTAATTGCCAAAAAGTTCCTCTATTCACCCCAATTATCAATTGAAATTCTATGACCTAGTTTTAGTGAGATTCTGAATCTTTTTTAAGTTAGTTGTGTGCATTTTGTGAAAGGTATTCAAATAATATTGGATACCTTAGTTTTCTGAATTTTAAATGATAGCCAGGCGCATAACACTATACACGTCTGTCAATCAATAAGAAGGCAAAGGTACCCTACAATGACAGATCTCATAATTGCTTTAAATACTACAAAATAAAAACTTTGGGTAAAAGTGGACCCCTGAATAAGCAACAGATGGAATCAGATACCAAGGAGGAGTAAGCAACTCCTTCCGACCGGTCATGTCCACCCTAATCAATACTTAACACATGACCCTTTCCAGGTTCATAATCTCACTCTTTTTACGAGGGCGGGAGAACCTGTTTCTATGTAGATTTTCTTTGATTTTCACTCTGTCTGCCTTTTCCTTGTTTTGTGTGACTTTCTGGTGTATGATTTTTGCACACTGGATTTATGTAGTGTTGTTCAGTCGTCTTACACTTTTATTACACTTTTTTCCCCTGGCCTCGGGCGTTTTCCGCGGGAAAGTACCTTTGAGTATGAATTGCCATCACAGTATGACATGTCTTTCGGACATCTGATCAAATTTTGTTGATATCCCGCAAATTTCCTTGTTTTGATAGGATTTTCTCACTTTTCCGTGGTATTCACAACTTTATGTTCCATGTGTTCTTCTTTGTTGATAAAAAACGGAGAAAACTGTTGATATAGATAGATTAATTCACAAATTTGTAGCTTGAATTAAGTCATCCTTTAACCAGAAGTTAATTTTGAACAGTCAAAGTGGAGCAGACACTACATATCAGATGAACTATTGTTTGAATCAACAATTCGTTAGTGTTACTAATACACCACTTTTACGGGCATTTAGAAATCGGCAACATCATAGACATCAAAACAAGCTAGGTTGTCTTAAATACTAGTTACAACCTCTGTGTGGCTCGTCTGTCGACGCGTGAAACTTGTAAAACGAGCCATTCGCCAGACACGAAGCTATTATAAAAGAATCGAAAGAAAAATGACTTCTATCAACGGTACAAATGATACAATCATTTCTGCATCCATCAACGCGTGGTAGCGAGTCCAAATGTATTTTTAAACGGTCTCTGTTATTGCAATGCCAAAGAATTAACATTGTAGACTTGTTAGCGAGTAGTGTACCCACTTAAATGTAGATGATTTGAAATTAATTTACCGTCTTGAGAAACTGTGGAAAGCCGAAAACTACATTATTTTCAGATCCAATGAAGGCTGAGATTTTGCCATTGTTAGTGCATATGTGCAAATGATCTAGATACTTACTATTCAAGAGAACGGCGGGCCCTGATTGTGTCTCTGAATTGACCATTTTTCAGACAGGGTATATTCGGAAAAAATGGTTTATTAATATTTGTTTTAATTCAACGAGCCAAGAATGTAGGTCTGAATAGGAACATAACGATTTCAGTAAGATGTAGTGGTGTCAATAAAAGCATGTTTACTGATATGTTGTATTTATTTCTCTCTCTCTCTCTCTCTCTCTCTCTCTCTCTCTCTCTCTCTCCGTTGTTTAGGAAAGGCAAGATCAGCAACAAAGACAGTTGTTTATTGACGTTCAGATGTTTGCTTGTGTGAAATTTTGTACTGAGAACATTTTATTAGAAGCTCGAACATAAGATCGTGTTGTTGGTGTGTTTTGCAACAGAGTGATAGCTTTAAAACCGCGGTACTCAAATAAAACAGCGTGATCAGAATTATAACCAGGCTCTATTTCAAAAACCCCAGATCTGATAACATTAATTGCTTTATGAGAAACGAAATATATATACAAAATATCAGTTTTTGCAAAATTCAATACTGGTATACATGTTCAACTGATTGGGGTTCGTTCTGGGAGTGTGATGATTTATTACACACGCAAGTATATAAGTCCTCAGATGTATCGAACAGATGTTGATATCGATTAGTATGCCTTAAGCCACACAGAATGATGATGATGATGATGATGATGATGATGATGATGATGATGATGATGACGACGATATCTATCTATATATTATTATTATCTATCATTATTATTATCATTATTATCATTATTATTATTATTATTATAATTATTATTATTATTTTTATAATTATTATTATTATTATATTATTTTTATTATTGTTGTTGTTGTTGTTGTTGTTTTTGTTGGTTTTGTTACCATTATCGCTATCATAACTATCATTTTTATTTTAAGAGGTACAGCTTTTAAAGCTGTATCTTTTCTGGTAAAAAACTTTGCATAACCGCACAGAAAATTTATCTACTTCCAAGTCACGTGTGCATTCTATGCAGCGGATCCTTAATGAGGCATTGCCTTAACTTCGTCCACACAAGAATTCGTATCGACCACAGAACCCAAATAATTTGAACCTTTTCAACGTGGGTTCTTTACATAATTGTTTTGCGTTATTCCACACTGAGACCTTATTTTCGTCCGTCGATATGTCATAACGTGTTCTGATCTTAGTGCATTCCACTTGAAGAGTCAACCGTCCGTAGAACCACATTTTAGGCAATCAAAAGTTGTTTGTATTCTTGAATCTTGAGTCTGCTATTTCCTAAGGAGGACGAAGGTGATGTTCTGTGTTAAACTCTCCCTTGTGCAAGGATTGATTTTTCCGAGATTTGTAAAATAAACTGAATTATAGCGAATACCTCTTTGTTTACGTAGACTTATATTGTCCTCCTGGCTTTGACAGAGTGCTTACATCGTCCCAATGACTGATCATTACATGATATTGCGCTACACAGTGAAATTTATATCTGAATTATTATATTTTACATAGAATTTATACTTTACTTATTTGTTAGTGCTTGTTTCAATATTCTAACAGCATTAATCTTAAGTAAATATATTTGAATGCCCATACTCCATTGTTCATTCTCATTCAACAATTCAGCATAGCAAGGAAAAAAATGCATCACAGAAAATGGCCAAGTCTGTTTCACAGAAATTTCGCTCGTCAACCTGCAGTTCAAATGAGTAAGAAGGCGCCTGGACTATGTAACACGTCAATTCTTTGACATCACTTCTAATAATTAAATCTGGGTAGTTAATTATTCAAACTGCATGTTTTCCTGTCCTTGTGTGTTCTATGAATAGCTGAGGAGTCGGCTTTGTACAGCCAAGAAATATACGGATCAATCCTAAGTGTTCATATAGGNNTTAATTCAGCTGAATTATGTAGTAAAACACATTTTGGGAACCATGGATATAGGTCACATAAGGCAGGTTGTCCTTTAATTCAGTTGGGCACTAAGGCAGGTTAGACTGTACAGCAGTAATCCGTACCTTTCATTTTTTTTTTTTTTTTTGACATTGAACTTGGAAACGAAGGTTCGGTTGTTCGTGTATGCTTGATATCCCTTCAAACCTTAGATGAAGAATATGAACTAATCATTACCTTAACATTTTTGATAAAGCATAGGACATTAGGAATTATTGGTGTACTTCAATGAAAGCAATCAACACATTTATTCGAAGATTTTCAAATAGATGATGCTTATTTGTATGTATGAAACTGTGAATTCGATGTACGTAGTGCTTGATATATGTTGCAAGACTGCATGGAACTTGAGACCAAATATATCAAGTACCGAATCGCACAGCGCATGTCCCCCTGCCTCATTTAACGTTTCAAATTGATACGAACATCTGCTTGGAAAGTTTCGCTGATTTGGAATTTGGGTCAGTTTTAGGATATTTGTTTCATGTTGTATTATTATCAAAGAAGTATTTTGCTATCGCTTTATATCGATACATTTTATGTCTTCGTCCTAAATGCATCTGTATGTTGCTGTAATCTGCGCTTCTGCATCACAGTATTCAACCGTCCCAGATGCTCGCGTGTACTGCTACTTCCGTTAACATACGATTCTGGCATTTCTATAGACTAGTAAGCGCTAGTTCTTAATACATTGAAGAACTTATTTTCTGTAAATGAGATACTATGTCCACAATTCCTAAAACAAATCTTTTTCAATAAATGATTCTTGAGAAGATTTTTTTATCTTACCAAACTGGATATCTAGTGGTTAACGTGTTCGACTACTGATCGAGAGGACCGGGGTTTGAGCCCAAGCCACGTTGCGGTTGGTCATCCTTGTCTTTCGGGTGGGGCATTGAAAACCGAGGTCCCGTGTCACAGTAGCTGTCGGTACGTTAATGAACCCCCCCATCTCAACAGTCATAAGTGCCGAGCATAGGCAACATTTGTCGCCCTTCTCCGGCACATGGTGACGTCTCCATGTATGTGTACAATTCTTGTCTGGGACGTTAAACAACATTAAAACCAATCAAAGTGGTGTATGAAATTTTCAGATATGGATCAGAAAAGCGGTATTTAAATTAAATTGAACATATTATTCAAATGAATTTGAACAGTTGCTTATATCGCTCAGCTAGTACCAGCACCATTATCATCTTCTTCTTCTTTTTTGTTTTCATGTATGATGCCAATACCTTATTTATATGCAGAAATTGGATGTTATCTGTTTATATGCAGGAATGGAAAAATGATTTACATTCCATAAATGGGGGGGGGAGGAGATATTTTCAATATGCAAATAACATGTATCTAACATTATTCAATTCAAGTTTCGTACTTTTGTCCGTCTCCAAAACGTTATTATAGCTAACCTACAAAGGTGTCACCGAATTTATATGATTTATATCCAGTTTACCTTCGTCGCTACAGATTAGAAAAATCCCGAGACACATTGGCTAAGCAGGAAATAGGAAAATGATAAATAAAAATGTAAGAAATGAGTTCTGGCATTTTCCCAATTCCATTGTGAATGTAGATGGCGCTACTATCGGACCTATCTCGTGCATCACGATGTAACTGCTAGTAATATTTCAAACCTAAGATCAAAAGCAGGGTTCATTTTGTTTATGTGCTTGTTATAATATGCGAATGTTTGGTATGTGAAAATGCAATTCACCAATTTATGTTATTTCAAGCTTTCTTTAAAGCGTGAAAAGGACTCTGAATGTACTAGTCTGCTCGGCGACTTTGTATCGATTCACAAGTCTCGTCCAGGGCCGCTGATGTTATCGCTTATTTACACTTAGACTCAACTGTAGAATGTTCTTATGAATACTAGGAAATAAATCAGTGTTAAAGTAAAGAAAACAATTTTGATAATTGTAAGACCATACCCATTGTATTGTATATAAGTTTCACTATGACGGTTTGGGTACTGGATAAGAGAACTATTACGAGTATACAAGTAACATGCATTTGCTGTTTTAGACAAATTATTAAAGAAGAGAGAGGGGGCAAGAAATAAAGAGAGAAAGAGATAGGACACACACCAATGT
The DNA here is from genome assembly GCA_016161895.1 of Pinna nobilis. Classification (NCBI taxonomy): domain Eukaryota; kingdom Metazoa; phylum Mollusca; class Bivalvia; order Pterioida; family Pinnidae; genus Pinna; species Pinna nobilis. Next base: position 7,901 of record JACSZP010061241.1, read on the forward strand.
CGTTGTTTAACGTCGCATGCGAGAGTATTTCACTTGTATAGAGATTTCACAATATACCAGTGCATAGCTACAAATGTTGGCATATGTTCGGCTCTTATGGTCATCCAGCAGTGATCCCCAACATGCGGAGAGGTAATTTGATTCATTATTTTAGATCTAACTGTCTCGCGAGACAGAAAGCAAGATACAGAGATTCATAAGAAGCAAGACTGTGATACAAAGTGTTGCCTGTGTTAAATATTCTACTGTTCTGTTGATGGTTGTCCCACTCATGAATTGTCTTCATCTAAACGCCAATGTGAAGCTAAAATCTGTAAATTTCGTTTATGTTCTTCAATTATGGCAAATGAACTTAATATAAGGGCTGTTTAATGCGTCGATTACAAATGTTACTTCTCGTTTTTGTTTACTGTGCCATAGTGCTGATTCGAACGCAAAACCGGACAATCGAAAAGAAACAACGTTACATTCTGTGCCATGGCGGCGTTACATTATTTCCTCTGACGACATCATCTCAGTTACAAAACAATTTTCAGCCCGTGACTTAGTTGGTCTTAATATTAAGGCTTTACTGTGCTTGTTTAGATGTTTGTTTATTGACTAATCTGTGTTTGTATTCTTTTGTTAGATTCTTAAAAGATTTAAACACGTAAACTGTTTGATTTATGTCCACCTATAAAAACACACAAATATTCCAGGTGTTATCCATTTCACACAATTATAGACCTGGTTTTATTTAATGATATCATTGAAATGAAAGTCAAAGTTGAAAGATAAATTCAAATCAATTATAATCATTTGCAAAATAGGTCAAAGTTCGATACTCTTCTTCCATGTGTTTTAAAATATACGTAGCATGTTTTTGTTTACCTACAGTTCGCCCTGAAATGCAGACAGAGTGAAGCAAAAAAAAATCAAACCGCCTTCCAGTAAGTTTATGGGGTCGATATAACTAGTCCCCTGCTGGTATTTCCGGCAAAACTGGAAAATTTCAATCTTTTTCAATCTCGGTTCGGAACATAATTTCTGTTACTATTCAGCTACATGTGTGGCATCAAGATTTATAATTACAAAACATCTATCGCAATTTCGTATACATATAAATGTGACATGTATTATAAGTTACGATCGACTTTTGACCACAGCCAGCCCGAACAAATTGACGAACGCTGTAGACTTGCTTAATCACTAGATGTGCTGAACTGTGCCATAACGAAGTTGTACTACCGTATGTGTGATCTTCGCAGATCTTTTAAAATCTCACCAATATTTTTTGCGCTATCTCTTATTCATTCTTTATTATCATTTCCATATCCAACTGAAGTACGTCTCGTTTGAGTGGATTTTTGACAGGTTCTCGAGAATTTACGAGATTTCGGGGTGGCCTCCATTTTTGTATCTGCTTGCAATACTCTGAATACGAACGCACCGCGGGCTATATTGAAAAAAAAGTGAGCTAAATTAAAGCTATAAAAGATCACCGCGAAGAATGCATCAAAGTTGTTTTAAAAGTCAAGGTATGCAATCAAAAATGGATAAATAAAGTCCAAATGTAAACACCGATGTGCATTGGTAGACATACATTTTGCTAAAACAGCGCTACTAGAGGAGCGTTATGTATATGCATTTTCGTTATTCGTTCATTGATGAAACTTATATTATGCATTACTTTGTCTTTTAAAAGACACGTTTCGGACATTCTGCACTACTTTATTAATTTGATAAAAATAGTCTTTTTATTTATTGGCGTTCCTGCATAAAGTAGCACATGAACCATGACTGATGTATATTCTTTGATTATTTAAAGATAGAACATAATTTTCCTATAATAAAAGTGATTAAAATAAATCTTCTGACAGACTAAAGATAAGCAAAACAGGATTGTATCATGTTTTAATTTTTTGTATTTGCATTGTATTTATCCTAACCAAAGTAAATTCAAAAATTAAAAATATATGACTATAGATGAAATATAGATTGATTTTTGAGGCTTTGAAACAGGGGGAACTTGTGAAACAGAAATGAAGACATGCTTGGTATTGTAAAATACAAATTAATGTCGAATTGAAAGACTGGAAAGCTTTATGTGCAGGCAATGATGTAAAGATGTTTTTTTTTTTTTTTTTTTTTTTTTTTTTTTTAATTTTTTTTTTTTTTTTTTGTTTTGTTTTGTTTTGCGTTTTGTTTTGTTTTGATTTTTTTTAAATAGGCAACAGCATGAACATATTTGCATCGATGGTCAACAGTAGACAACATAGGTTTTAACGTTTGACAACAGTAGGCAAGACGGGTCAATTGAAACCATCCACCAAATATCACGATTTTTTAATATAGGAAAGAGAATATTGAAATCATAAAAGACGAGAGTGGTTTTATTTTTATGCGACTATAGAAACTGTACAGAGTATGAAAGGCATTTATAGAAAAGGTAGAATCCATGGGTAGGTTACTGGAAAGACAGTTCTCTCTCTGGATGAAAATTTATACATTATGGGTCTCTATGTAGATATTTATTTTTCACAATTTGTACTGCTGTGCCCGAAATGGGCATCTTTATGTTCAGCACCTACTTATACCGAGTAAAATGTAGGTTTTATTTTGACTGGATTAGGAAACATCCGTAGCATGAAAATTCTCCATCTTCCTTTCATGAAAGGTTGAATCACATCGTGTGGTAACTCTTACTAAAATACTGTGACTGTCTGTTACAGAAAATTAGAAATATAGCTATCTTAATACCAATGATTTGCTTCGTACTTTCTTGATTTTTCTTTAACTTCATTT
>JACSZP010061249.1:0-10240 GCA_016161895.1 Pinna nobilis
ATTTCTCATTCTATACTTGCATACAGTGATGTCTCCATATAATCATTGAAAGCTTTTTGAGCCGGTTCAGAGGACAATGTATATCCATATATATCTAGGAATCATCGGGATGGATATACATGTATTTAAAATGAAAAAAAAAGAAAAATCAGAACTCAACTTGGACTAAGAAATCTGTCTGACAAAAAAAAAGTCAACAAAGAATTGTTTTCAGCCAACTGAATGAACAAGGTACACATGTACATTAAGCATGTATTTCCATACCTGCACATTTTCATTTCCCCAATGTTTATAATTTTCTTCCCCTTGATTTCCCATGCAATGTTATAATTTTCTACAGGTACCAGTAAGATAAGATGATTTACTGTACACAGGGTTATTTTTGCTCAGTGTTACATTCACCCTTATTTACTTGAAAATAGTTTCGCCCCATTTTGAATTCTCCCAGTTTCAACATTCATACATGTATGTACTCCTATTTAATGAATATATACGGTTTTGAATTTGTAAAGTTTTAAATACTTGTATGCCCGCTGATGATGAGAACAAAAGGGGCGAAAACAAAACAGGGTCGAATACATGTACATACCTGTATAGAGTATTTGATTGCCAGAAATCATGAAGTAGAGAACCCTTTATAGTTTATGTATACATGTAGGTTTTGACCAAAAAAAGCTAGAAAATTAGTCAATGAAGTTTTTTAGCCACATTTGAAAAAAAAAAAATTAGTCAAAATGTCTAATTGTAGGGCGATTCCTATAAAAAGTATTGGTCAAAGAACAAAATCAAGCTATTAATAGAAGTTGTAACATAAATAAAAATTATTATGAACCTACATTAGTAAGTTACATGTACATATTGGTATGATATTTAAGCCAGCATTTCACTAGGGGCCTACCTCTGTGTGTATATGTACATTTCACGGTAGATTGGTTCCCTATCCATAATCCATATGTTTCTGCTTTAATCTCAGCATCATACCAGGATGAAACTGATTTGTATCTTGTATGAAATCTGATATCATCTCTGATGAGAGAGATCATGTAATGTGATGCTCAGGCCATTCATAATAAATTGTCTGTTTCCTGTAATGTGACATACTCAAAACCAAAACTCTGGGACTCTAAAATTGTTATTGCTATTCCGAGATTTTTTTTGACATCAGTCTTACAATATTTTCCCCATTGCCTATATTGCACATGCACATGTATAGAGTTAATAATTTTTGAAAAATTAAAAAAAAAAAAGAAAAAGGAGAAAAAAACCCAACCCTACATGTATCTACCTACTCACAGTAAATAATCTGATTCTGACTCCCAGGTGCATTACAGCAAACCAACAATTTTTTATGGATGACTTCACATCTATAGCCCATAGTCTACATCATACATCTTTTACTTACTGTAGTAATAGTATTTCACCTCCAATGTATTCAAAATATGGCTTAAATACATGTATCTACCATTTTGTTGGAACAGTAGAGAAATAACAAAGAACAGTACGACAAATGCATCAAGTTTTCCAACTGTTTTTCATTTAATGGTTTTATCCCCTTTGCATGCAAATTTCCTAGTTTAAAAATAAATAAAAAAAATTTTTATGTGTTTCATTAACATTCCGAAATTTTCTCCTTTGTCTGTTCTGAAATTTCAAGAACATAGTACATGTATTCAGATTTAATTAATATCTTAAGACAAGACCAACGATTAAAAGTGAGGAAAAGAGAAGTGCGACTTACCTAAGCAGAAGGTTTGTTGATGTAAGGCCATCACCATCATCCAGACAAGTAGTCTTATCTATCTTTTGCTGGCATCTCAACTATTTTTAGCAGTGGGAGTCTATGGCTCTGTGTATCACATGTTTTCGATGTGTGCTCTTAATTTGGAAAACGGTGAGTTAGCACTGGGAAATCTATACTTCAAGTGCAACTTTCTGAAACTTTTAAGAGGACTGATTTGAAAATGTGGGGTAAGAATTTTGATTTTTACTAGACTTGGTTTTGTGGCCACTGTTACTGATCTTTCTATTTGTAGAGGATAAGATTTCATGGCTAACGAGTAATGGACCTGTTTGACCAGATGTGTCTGTAGATTGTCAAATTTGACTCGATAAATACCCCCAGATGACCCCCAATCACCAAAAGAATGAAAGACAACCAATCAATGAACAGATATTTAATAAGAGAGGCATAGCAAGACAGGATCTTCTTCTTTCCTTTTGGATGATGAACTAAGTAAATTGACCTCATATCTGGTTATCATACTGAAATTATCATGTGATGCTAATAGGATTCTGGCCTTGGCACGGCCTGAGTGAAATAATATTTCTTTAAGTTAAATCAGCTGATTGGTGATATATCCTACGAATGGCCTCAAAACAAACTCCTGCTGTTGGAATTAGGAAAAACTATTTGAGAATGTTCTCTTGTCTGTAGTGATGATGCACCTTAGCTCTCTTGTAACCCCGAGCCTTTGATGACCGTATTGAAAACAATGATAAGGTTTATCTCGTACTGCTCCTAAGCTGTTTTGGTTTTTTTTTCTCTCTCTCGGATGTACATACCATCACATAGCCATGGAACAAGAGAGTGAGCCGCCAAAAAAGAAAACATCCAGTACTGAACTGGCAGAGGATTTTGATCTGATTGTGAATGAAATAAATGATTTTATTGCAATTTTAGAGGAGCGAGGACAGAAGCGTGACCCTGAGGAGATAGAGGAGCCTATAATAGAGGAGGATTCAGAGGACTCGTCTTTGTCACACTCACCGCGGAACACTGTTATACACATCGAGGACACAGACCATTTTCTGACGGAGCAGGAGTCTTCGGAACCTATCTACGAGTCTTTCGATGATGTAAAAGAAAACGACTATGAGGCAATAAAAGGACCAGTCACTGTCAGGGCGACAGCTACTGCTACTGCCAATCTTATCCCTCAGGCGACACAAAAACCGGAACTAAAGCCCAAACCCAAACATCTCCTCAAGATGGGAGAGCCAAATCATCAGCCCTTGAGGGTCAAATCACTGCATAATTTTAAAGGGAAAAATAATGACGAGGTAAGTGAACCTTTATATTACCATTAACCTGTAGTTTAACGATTTTTTGTTGTTGTTTAACGTCCCACTCAGGAATCTTTCACTCATATGGAGGTGTCACAGAAGGGCTGTTAATTTTGGCCTTTGCTCAACTCTTTGGGCCATTCAGCACCAAGGGGTCTTTGATTAGGAGGAGAGGGAGTCAGATGCCTCCCCATAGTAGGAGTGGAACTCTAGAGCTCATGACTTGAAAGTCAAATACTGCCACTGAGCCACAGTGGCTCCCTCATGTGTATGTCACTCTTAGTTCATAAGACTGTCACAAGTGTGTTGCTTATTTTGTTTTGGGTCTGATTATTTGAGAAATTTATTCTTATAAAGGGGGGTGACTGGATATTTACCCTCTTGTGTATTTCATCTTGGGTTACACCTGCACCAGTGACCAGTGAATTTTTCAGTGCAATAAGATTTCTGTTATATGATGGGTAGAATGAAGTGGATTCTGATAGAATGTATTTGCTCATAGGAATGACTAATACATGATGGTCATATGTTTAACACTGACGTTGGGCAAGCCAAACTGACCATCACTCAGCACTACTGATATAAAGTGTGGGAAACTTGTGTTGGGTTGTCTTATGTGATTATATATACAAATAACAACAAGACATACGATCAATTAAGTCTGAAATGTGTGAGCGCTCTAGAGATCAGATTCACCAATGGTCAGTAGGAGGGTAGGGTGGAGATGTGTGTGGTGCTAAAGAATGTACATTTAACAAAAGAACCAAGAATTTTGAATTTTACTCGTAACTGACCACCCCAGTCTGCCTTTCTCTCTCTCTCTCTCTCTTGCTATCTCTTTCTCTCTGTTTCTTTCTCTCTCTCTCTCTCTGTCTCTTTGTACATTCATGTGAAAAAAAACCCAGTTTTTTCCTAAATCTGAGAAGGGAAAGGAACATATTTAGATCTACATGCATGATATATGTAGCCTTTTAAGTGTTTTTAAATTTGCACATCTTTATACCTGGTTGTTGATGGGGAAGTTATATGTAATGGCCATAGATTGATCACATATTAATATGAACATTTGCCCTATGTACATACAGGTACAGCTGAGTCTCTTTGATCCTGACACTTTTTCTCCAAAACAAGTTATCCAGATAAATGAAGGGTCCCAATTACTCAACTGAACTTCCTTTAATGACCAATGCAATTTTAGAATTTCGTTTCAAGCAAATTTTGTCCGGAAGGTGAAACTTCTGGATTATTGGTGTCTGGATTAATGAGGCATTCGAAATTACAAAAATTGAAAATGAAATATTAATAGCTTAATATTTTAATATTTGATGAGCTAAATCACTGGCATCCTGTTCCAAAAAAAAAATTTGGTTTGGTTTATATTTAAATCACCATGGTATCTTAGTAGTAAATTATCAGTTTTATCGTGAAGTGTATATTTCCTTACTGTTTAACTTAAGTTTTTGAAATATTGGCAATTTCCTGTTTTCAACTTTTATCGTTTTTTGTTCCTCTTTTTAGGCATATTATGTAACTAGAGATAGTCTCGCAACATTCATGTATTGTAAAGTCAATGTCAAAAGTGACATTATACAAAAAAAAAAAAAAAAAAAGATGGCCTGCTAGAGATGATATATATCTGAAATGTGTAATCTGTGTAACCTAATATCTCAGACCCCTTGTGCAGTTATATACCTGATAGATGATTTCTTTTTATAAACAATTTCTTTTACATCAAAACTGAGGCTCAGTAATTACTTAGCTGAATCTAACTTTGATAAGGGGATGGGGTTAAGAATTAAACAGTAGTGATATATATATTCTGAACATGATGGGGGACTGCTGTGACCTAGTGCTTTAGTGCTCACCTTCTGAATGTGATGTCATGGGTTTGAATCCAAATATTGTCGGTTTGGATGTCTCTATCTCTTTGGGATGAGATAGTAAAAAACAAGGTCCCGTGTCACAGTAGGTGTTGGTATTGTACATTAAAGAATTCTCCCTGTTATATGACAGGGCTTNNTCTGAACTGGCCCTGTTGTCCAGTAGAAATTCAGAAAAGAAAAGGCTACTCTGTATACTTAAATTATGCCTATTTGAATTTACCAAAACAATATACACATGTATTCCTTTTTTTTAAATCATAAATGAAAGTATCCTGTCATTCACACTGTTTATCTGCTGAAAAAAAAAATACAACAATTTTCTTTTTTATATTGGCCAGTAAATTTTTTGTGGGGCCAGTAGATATTTTAAGCTACTGGCCCTGTGGGCCTCCTAGGAAAAAGGGTTGATTTCGAGCCCTGTATGGCCATGAGGGCCGAACAAAGGCAAAATTTTTTGCCCTTCACCGGAAAACTTTCATGTCTTTGTATATATGTAAGTGAAAGGTTCTTGTGTGGTATGTTTGACGACAATATGAACCAACCAACTCAACATGATGCTATGCATCTGATTTTGGACTCGCATCACTTGGCAATCAAGCACTTTTTCACTTCAACTATCTCTTGAGACTTGCATCAATGATGAATGTGTCAAACTGTACAGGTATCAAAATGGGAGTAACAAAGTCAGAGGGGGATTGCTTTGTGTTTTTCGAGCTTGACTTTTAAATATCAACTGACCCTAAAATAGAAAATTCGGAAGCATAAAAGATTTGACCTGTCTTTCTAATGAAAAAGAAATTTTGACCTTGGCCATATCTTTTACATCATGGAGTAAGAGTTATTTAAGCTTTAATAAAAGTCACTTGTATTCCTTGTGACAAAAGCTTTCCACTGGATATAGCTCAGCCGGTCGAGCACTGGACTTCCAACATGGGGGTTCCTGGTTCAATCCCAGGTTGTGCCAAATTTCAAGAGGTAATTTTTTACCTCCTCTCTCAGTCCTCTTCACTTATTCTATACCTAGATGGAAGGTGAAACAGTTTGGGATGTATAGTTGATACCTCCTCCAGCTACGCCGGTGTCATGGCACTATAAAAGCCATTAGAAATATGGATCACTCAAGAAGGAAAAACATGCACACGTACTTGTCAACTCTCTCCCTGCCTCACAAGGACAAGTGGCAAAGGCTCTTAAATCAAGCCTTTACATACCCTACTGTGGTCAAGCCAATGAAGTCAGAATCAGCCTCATCAGCCACTTCTGGTCGCTTGAATTTCATTTATCAGCCTAGTGGAGTCATGGTCATCTTGGACCCTGAAGAAAGAACAAAAACAATACATACATACATGTACATTGCTGAACAAGATGTTGACCATGTTGACTTTGTGACCTTGACCTTGATGTGTTACATTTTATGAAATGGATACATTTTTTTTTACTTGTGATTCTGGGGCATCATCATGAAATGGGGCAAAGCTGGATAGAACATCATGGGTCAATAACAAACCCCCAAAACCACCAGTGGAAATTACTTTAATGGCCTCTTGATTATGATAAAGCTCTTTTGAGATCAAGTTTATCATGGTAGTTAAGGGTTATCAACTGACCTTTGCCCTCTGTGTAGAAAAAGCATATTTTTTGTTGATTTTTGTTAACACTAAATTGTGAACTGAAAGGCATGTTATATATTTTGTAAAGATGAAGGGGTTTTTATTTTATTTTGTACTGAGGGAGGGGTTGTTGTTGAGGTTCTTGTTTCATGTTTACATATCTCCCTTCATGAAGGACAAAATAGAAAAAATAGGAGCATAGTTTGGGATAGAGATATTTGAAAACATTTCTGATATTCAAAAATGCACGTGAAAGTGCAGATAGCCTTGTAAATGTGGATGCTTGTGTTCCTAAGCAAATTTTCCAGAAAATGCGTCCAGATTGCTGAAACATATTTCTTATACTAGACAATACACTTGAATTTGAAAATTCTGTTGCCAGGAAATTTCAACTGGATGGTGAAGCTTCTAGATTATTGGCAACTAGATTAACGATGCTCAACTGTGCATTAGAACCTGTCTTGAGAGACTGTCACTTCTGCCATGGAAATGTGGTCTTTCAGGACAGGTTGTCTCAGGCCTCCGTGGCCGAGTGGTTAGCTTGTTCAACAGTGAATCGAAAGATCGGGGTTTGAGCCGGGTAGCGCCACTCCAGGGTTGGCCGTCCCTATCTTTCGGATGAGACAGAAAAAATAGAGGTCCCGTGTCACAGTAGGTGTTGGCACATTAAAGAACCCTCCTTGCTCTACGACTAGCAGTGCCGAGCATAGGCAAAATTTGTAGCCCTTCACCGGCACACGTCAACGTCTCCATGTGAGTGAAATATTCTTGAGTGGGACGTTAAACAACAATACCATACCATTCCCAGATTGTCTATCATAACTGGTCTCTCAAGACAGGTTCAACTTTAACAAATTACCATGTAAAACTTATTTTTCTAGGCCACTGTGACCCAGTGGTCAGTATGTTTGCCTTCTGATTGTGAGTTTGTGAGTTTGAATCTGAGCGAGTTTATGGATATCTGTTTCTGTCTTTCGGATGAGACAGTAAAAACTGATGTCCAATGTCACAGTAGATTTTGGCATGCGTAAGAACCCTCCCTGCCATAAGTACCGTAGGATGTTTACAAACAATTTACAAGACACTTCTGTCGTGGAGATGTGATCTTTCAAGATAAGTTTTATTCATATAATTACTAAAAAAAACTTGTTTTCTTTTAAGTGGTCTCTGAAGACAGGTGGTTTCTCAAAACAGATTCAACTATACTAAATTATCATGTAAAGCATATTTTTCTTTGAAAAGTGAAGAATTAGTCAATTGTCTTTGAGCAAAGCTCCTCACACATCTCTTACTATTAAAGGTACAGCAGGAAATGTTTACCCATCTGGAGCATCTGAACTCACCCCTGATTTTAGTGGGGTCCATGTTAATTTATTTACATTGTACTTAAATGTGTTTGGATTACTGACTTGTGTTATAGCATTGTCTCCTTTTGTTTTGGCGGCAGCCATAGTGTTGTTTTTCGATTTTTGAATTTTGAATGCTCCCTTGGTATCTTCAAATTACATTTTTTTTACAATAGCATAGAAGTGAAACGATATGGTCGTCAAGCATCAAAAACTTTGAGACCCCCAAAAAATAAGTCTGTTGTAAACAGGAGTATTATTTATCAACTTAGAACTGAGGAATGCTATATGCAGACATGAAAGTGATAAAAAACATACAAGATCAGGTTTGTAATCCCTGTGATCGAGATGAAATTCTTAAATGTTTTTATAAATTGTGGCGATCAAATAAAAAAAGCTGATATGATAGTGTGATACACGCTTCGCTTCTCGCTGGACGGCATTTCGACATCCACATTCTCGGCTGTTGCTTATCTCAACATTCCTGTGGTGAAAAGTTTCACATAGTGAAAATCGATACCATTCTGGTTACAGGAGATGCAGTGCTAGAATTTTACTGATGTGACAAGCACAATTGCTGTTGTCATAATTGCATGCAAAGAGCATGGTCTCACTTCTTGTAAAAATATTTTCTTACTGTTGTTCAGAAATTTCATACAGGATCAGTAAAGGTTGAAATGTGAAGATGCAATCTCTTTACATGTATTAGATAGGTCTGAAAACTTAGTTTTGATATACATGTACTTATATGAGGTTTCAGTGGTTGAATGGTAGTATACTCTACATTTTTAAATGACAATTATTAAAGTCGTTGTATTTCAAAATTCTGCGAATATTATTACATCAACTACACTAGACAGTCAGTTGAGCCTAGCGACAAAGCTATTTAAAAGGGGTATTTGACATGTTCTTCTAGAAGATTTAAACCATTATGTGCTCTACCCTTCTACAGTTTAGGGAAAACAGAGTTTAGAGTGTCTTGCTTTACACCATTTCATCACCTCTAAACAATGCAGGTTTCGAGCATTGCTGGAACCTTGTTGGTTGTATTGTTGTTTGATATCCCAATCAAGGAATTTTCACTTTTATGAAGACATCACAGAATGCTCGTGAATGGCACCACATTTGTCCTATGATTGACACTTATGGCTATTTAGCAGTGAAACTGAAAGTTCTTTCCCTTTCCCACACCTACATGTATTGTGACATGGGACCTGGGTTTTTACTCACTCATTTGAAGGACAGGGACACAGCCAACCACAGATTGATGTGGATTCAAACCCAAATTCAGAGGGTCAACATTGCCAACCACTGATCCTTAGTGGTGTTGGTAGGAACCCAGGTTGATTTTGTGATGAAGTCTGTCAATAAACTAGCAGATGGTTTGGGATATCCCCCAGGGTATATTTGGAACAGGGTTCTTTCCTGTCCACCACTAGCTGCTACCATGTGACTAAAATATTATTAAATATAGTGTAAACTACAAGAAAGTGGTACATGCAATGTTTAAAAGTGGACTAAATAGGTGGTCTGTCAAGATAAAAGAGAATTGATGTGTGACAGTGAGTGATCAATATTGCAAGGTGGTTGCTTAAATGAGGGACTCTTCAAGAGCTTTGNNGCATTTCACTTTCTGGTTGAGATGTGCTGGGAAAGGAATATTCAAGCTATGCAGAGTAAATTCTGCTTTAGAAAATACCTGTATATAAAGACCACCTGGTCAGAAAGAATTTTTTGTTGTCTCCGATAGTGTCGTTTGTGTACAAAGCAACCTCTACATCAAGAAAACCTCCATATAAAGATTTGATTTCTTGTATCCCGAAGGAGGTTGTTGTATACCAGTTTCACTGTATATAATTTGCTGTTAGGTAATGAATGTTTCAGTACTGTAACCCAGACACTTGATTTATCCGGATAATTCGCCAGGATACAATCAGGTCCAGAGCAATAAGGTTACACTATATACAAGTTTTCTTAGACTGAAAAGCGTAATCCATGTAGTCAGCAATACTTACATATGTTTATTTTATGTTTTTGGAGATATATAAAGATTTATCTGTATAAACTAAACACATGCCTGGCCTGTCTGCTGTTTGACTGATTCGCAGTATGGTACAGAACTCGCCTGTAAGATATACATAGCTTCTATAGCCGTGAACAGGTGTCTCCCCCTGTTGTACCATCTTTCTATGCAGCGCAGATATTCAACACATGTTGTTAAGGTCTGACGCAATTCTACACAACTTTTTGTACACAAGTGTATCTTTGTCAGTCACATGGTAGACATTTCTACGCTACACAGGAAGTGTAGCTTCACCTATCTTATTATCGACAGGAA
>JACSZP010061250.1:0-11802 GCA_016161895.1 Pinna nobilis
AATTGTAAAAATAGGTCATTTTTCCATTTCGGTCAGATAACTTGAGATTTTTTCATCACATTTGAACAAAATTTAGTGTTTGCAAGATATATATATAAGATATATACGAGGAGGGTTTCAAATAAGTATACACCATATTATAGGGGAACATATTTATATTCGAGGACAGGTTACTTAAATCAGTAAAAGTGATATGCGTCAAACAAATATTTCATAAGATAAGAATATTTAATTTATCAAACATTTTTTGTTTTATTTATGATGTTAGATGATAAATATTCTTGTATGTTGGCATGAAATATCAATGTCTTGTTCCATTTTCTACTAGCCCCACGAGGATATAGTAATATCCATTTTAACATGGATTAGTGAGTGAAATCTCCGTCCTAATTTGTGTTGTATCTATCCAAGACTTTGCCAAGTTCTAGACTGAAAAATCAGTGTCATCGTTAAAGCTTAGGGATTTTATCGTTTACGTTTATTGACAGCGTGGTAAACATATAGATAATTAGATCAAATAACATCAATTGTAGAGGAATGAGTTATTTGTTCCAGCAACATATGAAAGGAAACATCATGGTGTAATATGTAATGCAATGGTTTACAGAGAGAAAGTACTTTTGTCCTCTCCCATATATAACTTATCGACCTGATACAAAACAACGACAAGCAGATGTCTGTAAACCGTCCAAAGATGTGGTGGTAATTATTCACGTCATATTTCTGAAATAAAACAACGTTATTTCTAGAGGAAGCATTTACCTGTAGCTCGGTAAAGGACAAACACATGCTTACTAATTAAATGCCAGAAAGTCTAGAATGGGGGATATAAATATTCGACAAAATATCGTGACGGCAGAAGGGAGACAACTTATGTCGCCATCTATAATCAATATTTTATCCCATATTCACGGAGCTATCTTTACAATGAGAGTAAAATGGTGAACCTGTCATCCAATAGGGAAGAGGGAGGGTGTAGATAACAAACTTCACATACCATACTGAAATGACGGTAAATTGACGTAAGTCCACTGATTAGTGATTACGGTTTGGAGTTTCTTTGTTAATTTACGGTCAACAGCAAAACACTTTGGCTGTTCTGTGATATCCTCAGTTATGAATGCATTTAAAATAGCATCCATCAATTATTGTCGCATCAAACGAAATTACATTTTGTTGTCATCTCTTTGTGATGTAGTGCTGCTTTACAGTGCTGGGTAATTGACCGTTCTTAGAAACGGATAGTACATGTATTAATAAGCAAAAACACGTGTACGTGCTTACAAGTTATCTCTTTGATAAAGAATATGTATGGGAGAAAAATAATCAATCTTTATTGCCTGGTGACCATAAGAAATCCATTAACCCTCGTGTCAAGTTAACGTAACACTCGGGTTTTTTATCTTTTAAATCATCATCATACAACAAAGATAGATTCAATTATTCTCATTTAAGAAAATGTCGGTAGCAAATGACATGCAAAATTCCGTGAATTGACAGATCTAATTTTCTAATACAATTTGATCCATTTTGTCAAATGGGATTGATGCACCGGTAGAGCTGAACTGATGCCACTGATCTGAACTTGAAGTTTTCATTTCATTCGCTTAATACAGTTACGCATTTTAAAGTAGTAGTAGCGTTTGCTGAAATACGATGTCAAGATTTGGTTTGTTTTTCTGTCTACTTAATCATAATCCACTATTTTGGGTCTTCTTATACCATATTACAAGGCATTCATTTGTGCGTAGATAATGATATTGACTTTAACATATGCATGTATAAGTCCGTAATCTGATTAATATGCAATTACGATTTTCCATATTAAAACTTTTGTAAACACAAGTGAAAACAATAAAAGTATAAAATCTATATTAAGAAAAAAAATTGTATACAATGTCATAATTATTGATATTAATATTATAACCTAAGTAAGTTTTCTTTTCTTTACGCCACACTCGACAATGTTTCAGTCATATGGTGATGGCCAAGAGACCACCGGCCATCCGCAATTAAACTTGGAAAACTTTCTCACATTACCAGTTAAGGTTTCAGCGAGGCCCGCGCTGACAAGAGGTGAGAGACTGAGCGTTTTACTGAAGCGAAGTGTTCTAATAATTCGGACATGGAGGCCCACGTTCTGATGTTAATTTCATTTGTAAATCTTCATGCATGAAGTAATGACCTGGATTGCGAAAACACTGTACGTTATGCATCAATAAGTATGTTTTACCCCGAAGTCAACCCGTTTCTTGATTTCATCAACTGCATTTTTGAAACTTGAAGATGCATAACAGTACCTAGAGTAATTAATTATACTTCTTATCGTAACATAAATGCGTAAATTATAATTATTGAGATTCAGTTTATTTTCGTTCTATGGTAATTAAACGTAGGACATTATGATGGACAGATTACCCAAGGTAAAGTAAAAGAAACTGGCATTTCCATAATGCTAATCAACAACAGTTACTTTATTAGAAGTTCCTCCATGACATGAGGGAATGACCCAGACATTATCCTCATGTCTATTGATTGGTCGACAGCCGGAAGATGCAGGATAAGCACAGAGAATACTTGTGCTCTTGTGACGTATAAAGTGACACTTAATGTTGTGAAACTTATGTTTGCCCTACATAATGTTGTATAGACGGATGTGTTTATGCTTCTGCAGAGGAAGTCGACCATTATATCTTCATTATAACCAATCATAGATAATCTTTTTAAGTAGATTGACAGATTGTATGTTTCCCTTTTCGGGCTGAAACATTGGATAATTTAAACATATTTTATTGGGTTATAGACATCACATTGCGGTTAGTAAACAAAATTTGACCATATAATTTCCCGTAGGCAAATCCAAAGACGTGCAAAGAATGAGACGCTTACGACTAAAGAGAACGTATTGGTGTTCTAAATACGTTCCCAGCACTTTCCAATACCAGGGCGATATTTGATAGATTAGTCAATCAGCCCTATAGTTTGACATCGTTCATTCTAAATTTAATTTCATATATAATTGTTTCGGAAGCCTCTTTCGTTATAAGAAAATCGTGATTCTAAACTCCTATGGGGTCCAATATTCTGAAATCAACTATTTGATAAATTATAACAAACGCAGTGTTGTCAAAATTATCTTTGTACAGCAAAGCCCATCACAAGTATTATATTTACATGTACATCATTTACGAAATATTCCAAATTCAACATTTGGAAGTTTACCATTTCTTTTGTGAAAACACTCCTACCTGTTCTTCTATATGTGAATTTTGTGACGGTCTTCCGAGAACAATAAAGCTAATAAAGAAACACTACGGACACGCCCCATATTACGCACTTAATGCCCGGTTATGTGACCAGTGTCCTCTTTTCCTGTAGCTCAAGAACCATATTGTGACCAATAGTAAGGCAGACAGCGATTGCGGAATGTCATGAGGGGCAATATGCATACAATAACTAAAATATTCACACAAAACTAGTTATAATGATGAAGTATGAGTAAGTAAAAGTGAGAACTAAAGACAATACAAACTATCTGGTAATTCCACAAATACTCATTACTCCAATATAGATTAAGGTCTATTTTTCTAAAGTTGATTAACATTGTTCGGTTTAATGTAGTGTTGCTTATTGTCCTACACAAGAATCTTCACTTGTATGGAGATGTCAACATTGCCACCTAAATGCAAGAAATTTGGCTTTTGATCGGCACTTGTATGAGGGTTATTTTACGTACCGACACCTACTGTGACACGGGGCCTGGTTTTCATTGATGATATCTAAAACATAATGTTTATCTATGCACAATATAAAGCATTAATTTTGGTAAAAGATTTATTTTTATATATCATCTCATCATATGTCTGTTAGCTCTTCAAATTGCTACATCCATCAGCTAACCACTATCAACGCTTAGACGTGCTCATACGGAACTTAAATGTATGAACAAGAGTGCTGTGAAACTTGTCGTGCTCAATATTGTATAAATACTAATATGTTACTAGTCTGCCAGATCAATAAGTCACAAGCGGAAATAAGGAAGTTCTTTATAAAAGTTATATTAGGATGCTTTCAATTATCGATAACATTTATGTTGTCACGGATGTGTCAGAATTTAGTATCGTATACGTGAAACTTAGAACATATCATTGTCCCGTTTTACCCTCCTAGATAAATAGGGACAGATATCAATGACACTTTCACTTGTATTCTTATATATGGTATCTATGATAAAGAATGACCATCTCAGCATTTTATGGGACATGACACTGTTATATCTATCGTTTGTATAGAAATAAACCTTCAACATAAAAGCTAATCAGCAAAAATCATTCACAAATTGAAAGTTTTAAAACGGAAATGCAGGATTCTGCACGGCAAATAGGGAGTTGATAATACACTGACAGAAAATGTACAGTCCCACTGTGGAAATTCCCACAAAACAATGAAGCAAAATAAGACAAACCAAATTAAAAGAGACATTTTTTTTATTATTATTACCACCACTACCACCACATCATCATCATCATCATCGTCGTCGTCGTCGTCGTCATCGTCGTCGTTTTTTGTTTTTATTGTAGTCCCTTGTATCTCTATTAACAGTTATACAAAGTCATGTTTTAGAGTATTCTATACGCCACTCAGTGGTTAGACCGGGGCCACCATAGCCTAGCGGTTAGAGTGTTTGACTTCTGATCGTGAGGTCCGGGGTTCGAGCCAAAGCAACGTTGTCGTTGGCTGTCCTTGTTTTTCGGATGAGACAGTAAAATCGAGGGATCGTGTCACAGTACGTTCAAGACGCCTCCCTGTTCAAAGGAACAGCAAAGGACCTAATCTCGCCAAGTACCAATTATCGCCACCTCATTTAATCTTAACCCAATTTTATGGTTTACTTTTGAAATTATTAGTTTTACTCGCTCAGAAATTAGAACGATGTTTTCCCTTCAAACTATCATTGTTCATTGAAAATATGCATGTTTGTAAGATCCACAGTGCAGCAGCTAAAATCAGGTGGCGAGAATTGGTCGGGGACCAGTACGGTTTAGGATTATAACCCAATATGTAATAAGTGCCGAGGATAAGCAAAATTTGTTGCCCTTCGCCGACATACGAAGACGTCTCCATATAAGTGAAAGATTCTTGAGTGGGACGTAAACACCAATAAAACCAATCAAACAAGTGATACGACCAGTTAATGATTTTGCATGTCATCTGAACGGAGTCTTGACGGTATATCCATAATGTAACTGTGCAAAATAGATTAGAGTTTATAAACAATTTTATCAGGGATATTCTATTATCTATCACTAAAATCCATTGATGTATGAATTTGCACATATCAAAGACGAATTAAAACCTTTTATATGAAATACACTACCCTGAAAGACGAATAGTTTATTTCTCAATTGGAGTTTCATTCCCACTTAATTCCTAAAATGAAACTGGTACTAAAGTAGTACAACATCCCTGTGAATGTTATGAATATTAAGTACCCCAAACCATGGACAATCAAGGAAATGAAACCATGATTCATCACTGTTGAGATTCCTATTCTTTGTGACTTTGTTCTTTGTCTTCCTGTTGTCACAATACATGCAGCTCATGGAAAAAAAACTATAAGTAAATATATCCGGTACGGAATGGTATTTGCTATGATTATTGCCCGATATATTATCAATATTTGAGTGTTTTATGTATTCTATGAAAGTTAAAATAAATCCATAGCAGTATCAAAACTTTAAGTTCTGAATAGTACACTACATCATCTTGATATCATGCTTTGATATACCTAATGTAACTCTCACAGCTGCACTATAACCGTAATCAAATACAATGAAATGTAATAATAGTCAATGATAGATTACATTCCCCGTATAAAATAACTCATCTTTTTATCTTATCTGCACCAGCAAAATAACACGGGGGAGATTTTACACTGACACACATTGTAACAGTAAAACAATCTACAACCATCACAAAATAGTGTATCTACGCATAACAATATGTCTCAGCAAAAAAATTACATTCTAATTTCACCGTGGTATTTAGTGCTCTTCTCCATTTTATGCGAATTACTTTATCTCTTTACTTGAAGTTGTATTGAGAAACTAGTTAAATAAGAAGCACTATTGTGTACAGAACCTTAAAAATGTATAAACTAATAGGACTTACAAGAGATTTTCATACCTTTGTTTTAACCCCATTTAGTACGAGGGTTGTTTGGTGTGTATCATATGTACTGTGTATTATATCACAGCGTAAGAACGCTTTGCACGATGGATGGCGACACTCTTTAATACCTCTATTCAAAATATTTCCAAAGGCATAAACACGAGCCTTCAGCTCCATATTGTTTAAAGTAATTTCAATAGAGCCAGTTGTTGACCACTGTTGAAAAAAATGATTGGGAAACGGAGTGAGAATATTGAGGAAATTGGACCTTACATAAAAGTTCGCACAGAACTCGGTCATTCTGAGATACAAAATTTTTATTGAATCGGGGAAGTTTAAAGGTCTGATAAAGTATCTTGTGAAACAGTTCGTAGGTGAAGAAAGAAATTTATGACTGACAGAGAGTCTGTCAAAGATGCAGGGAAATCTGGTCCATCTATGACTGTAACAGGCAAGACGAATGCCTCAAAAGTCCGGATAATAATTGAAAGTGATGGCAGATACACAATTCGTGATAATGCCAAAACCGTTGTCATATCACTGTCACCCGTGCATTTCATTTTGAAGTCTATTTTGAAAGTACGAAAGATTTCTGCCTGACGGTATCCATATATATTGACATATGACTAACAACGGACAAGGGTACAAACCACTAAATAATTGCTCGAAATGTTTCCCAAATTCAATCAAAGACAATTAGAAAACATTATTATTGATGACGAAACATGGGTTCACTATTTCGAAGTAGTCAAAAATTGGAAACAAGATATGGTTAACTAAACAAGGTAGAAGGCCTGCAGTTGCCAAAGAGCCATAAGCACAAAGAAGTTTCTTTATTGCATAATTACTCTTTTTTTTGTGATAGTAAAGCCGTACATATGGCGGTGCGGAAGAGCAAAAGTGTTGCCGGTTGGTATCACCGAGAAACTATACTAAAAAAAGCTCAAGAAATAAGATAAAAAACGACGCCCTCTGTCAGGATTTAGGCATGTTCGTCTAGTTGTTGATGATACTCGTCACATACATCTGAGCTTGTGAAGTAATCTTTGAGGTCGAGGAAGGTCGCCGTCTTGTCACACCAGCCATACTCCCAAGATCTAGCCCCATGCGACTTTTTCCTTTTTTCAAACTTAAAAAGTTCTGGTCGTCTTTACAAGTCCAGACAAGCCCTCGGCTCAGCCACCAGTCAGTGCCTCAAACGTCTACCTAAATCGACTTACCGTGACACATTTCAGAAATAGATTCAGAGATAGAAATTATGCATTTCAAACCGCGATTCAGAGATAGAAATTATGCATTTCAAACCGCGAGGAACACTTTGTAGGGATGCAATGTTCATTTCACTATTTGAGTCGAATCTTTTTGAAATATCGTACAATACACATTACATATCGAACAACCCTCGCAAAATGACCAAAATAATGACCCGTTTCCCAGTAGGTTGACATATGAAAGAAATGTCAATATAGTCAAGCCTACAGACTAGTATCCTGATGATGAAACACACATTCCCCGGTTCATTGTCATACATTAACTCGACAAGTACAAGGTGTCCAAACGAATGTGGAATGTCGCAGAAAGCACCAAGCTAGTAAAATAATGCGAAGATGACATCATATAGCGATGTGTATTCTGAAACTACAATCATAGTACAATATGGGTACCAAAGACAAGTAGGGATCATGTCCTAGAATAGTTAAAGTTAAGTGACAGAACTCACGCATAAAAATTAATTATTTAGTTTGCTACCTCAATTTTTAAAGTATACATCAATAAGTAAAGCCGTCCAAATGAAATAGAGTGCCATAAACAACCGTAATAAATTTGACAAAAAAGCAAAAATCAAGTCACACTATGAATTTTTAATGACATACGATATAAAATACCTTGAAAAAGTACAGCATATGTCGTGCTTACTTTTCGGATTTTCTTACACTATATCGAGAACATCACAGATGGGCGTTTGAGTATGGAGGTTTAGGTAGTCCGCATGGAGAACCATTTTAAGGGATAGATAATAGCAAAAACTGAAGAATAACGAATGTGATGACCGAATGCCTTCAGATTCAGTCAAAAGAAAATTGTAACAAAAACAAATACATATGTGTATATTCCAAGGTAAATGGATGTGTTTGCCGTTAATTCCATATGATTTAATCATCAAATCATAAGACGTTGTAATCCCCGTGTAGCATACATTGTGTATAAAACACTACTCTATTCATGAAACCTTTAAACTAAAAAAATCTAGCAAGACAAAAATACTTTTACTGATTTTTTGTGTGAAAACGTCAAAAACGATATTTTGGTTGATCATTCCCTTCAGATAATTCTGAACCTTTTTCTCTTGTCATCTTTAAAAATACAGAACAAAATAAAAGCAAAAACAGAAGAAAAAAAAACCAAAATCCGACCATCTGTTCCATACAAAGTCTTAGAAGTATATTAAAATGCGAAGATCCTGATTATTGTATTATTGTATAGGCCAAATGACCCTGATTTGTGGAATCTCAAATGCCGGTTTCATGATGAATCATTATCACAGTATTATCCAAAGTCAGAGACAATGGGCTTTACAATCAGATTAATTCTTTATTACATCGATGGAAGTGATTGATTTCACATCTCCCGATTTAGTTCATGACTAATCCGTTGTCATAAACAAGGAAATTTAATTAGTCACAGCAAACTAACAAACCGATATCCGGAAGTTACGATGAGGTTGTAGGGAAGATATGTAAGTAATTATGGATGTGGAAATTCGTACTTATTTTGATAAATACAAGTGTCAGAACATATCAGCATTTGAATCAAATATTGTGTGCACTTGATCCACAACAGAATATTGCAGGGCATCTACATTTACCTAACATCATGAACACCGTAGTTATAACTGGCGATCAGTATACATCATATGAAGAGGGTATAGACCAAAAGCACAAAGATGTAACTCCAGATACAGACTATACTACAAGTACGCCATATGACAAGAGTCACTGTGTTATCATCGACGAGAACGAGCCATATCCTGTGCATAAACCAACACACAAGAGCGTATCCCCTAGGAAAAGCAAATGTTTACAGGCTATTTTAACATCCCTCAAAGTACTGTTTATCATTAATATCATCGCATTAAATTTACTTGTTACGAACATCTACATACAGAATCAGTTAAACATAACTAGTGATCTTACTGAGGACAGAAACTCTCAAATGTCCTATAATGCTAAAGTGGTACAAAAGTCTAGATCACATACAGTGGTGTCCATGACAGAAGAGGGCGATTTGCCGGAGATCAATATGATGTTTGACAAAATATGTTCAAAAGGAGATAAAGACAATGAAACTCTGAAATGGAAGCATCGTCAAAATGATATAGGATTTAGAGGAGGTCTTATATATGACAATGGTATATTTGTTATCTCTAAGAGTGGTTACTATCAAGCATATCTAGATCTTAGTATCGACACCAATTACCTGGACATAGAATCTGAAACAATAGGAAGCTACGTCTGCCTAAACCTCAGACGACAACACAAAACTCAACAAATCCACTGTCAGAGACGACGGATGTTAACAAACTGGGCAGGCAATATTGAAATATTTTTACCCAGGTTTCATTTTGAAGATGGCGACCATCTTTTCATAACAGCAAGTAGTGACCTCAATTTTCATCAGTTTTTATCTTTGATACGAGATCATCCTTCTGAAACAATGTTCTCATTCTTTTTATTGAAATGAATTTTTACAAAAGTTAAATGATACTGTTGTGATTTTTCATTTGTTGACGCATTTTCTGTGATATTTTATTTATTTGATTTGCCGAAAGAGACAAGACATTTCTCTGCACTTCAGTTTATAATTGCTATGAACTCAGATGCAGTTCGTTTTATCGTTTCACCTGTAATACCTCAGTTTAAGTATTGTATTTTATTCCATTGTTTAACGTCTCACTCAAGACTCTTTCACTTAGATATGGATACGTCACTAATGTCTTTTTGATCAACTGGGGCCATGTTATAGAGGTCCTTTTATATGTTTGGATATTACAATTCTATCAGTCAGAAATTTAGCCAATAATGATTTTTAGCCAATTTTGAAAAAAAGTCAATCACTCAATGGCTCAACTGGCTAACTACATTACCTGTGGCGGAATATACTCCAGTATAAATGTCTCCATATTAAGCGGGAAGTTCCCTATATTGTATATACACATCTTCAGCTTTACCTTTATCAACAGCAATTTGTGTATTAACACATTTTATACTGTTTATCTATACCTCTGTGATACTTTTGGTATGTTTACTCTTTACAAGTCAATAAATTTTACATTTATACTCGTTGAATTTATTTATTTTGGCTGAAACATTTGAATGCTGAACGAAAATTTTGCCTTTCTCTTTGATTAAGTGAATCGTTTCTAATTTTCATTAAATGATTAGACAGGGAAGATAAATTTAGCAGCGTCAAACTCTTTGTTTGTTATATTTATAATGAAACTTGAAGGCCAAAACGTAGATTATTTTTTCTATGCTTACGAACCCATTTCCAGTTAATTATATATAGTTTCTTATACCTTTGCTGTATATTGTGGACAATTCATAGATTGTGCTTGTCTGGTAGATAGAAGTATCAAGCGGAGACTGTTGATTGTAATTCTATGTGTGTTTTATGGGAAGTTGCCATTAAATGAAGTAAAACCGTGGTCGTTTAATTTTGGGTTAAGAAAAGGTATGTGTTCAATCTGCAAAGTAAAAATGAAAAGCATATAACAAAAGCAAGTCCTAATGATATTCGAACGTCAAGTCTGTAAGAATAAAACAAGCTGGAACTAATAACAGGCTTAACAACCTTAAACGGGATAAGACCATCTACCCGGAAACATGGAATTCCATATAACAATGTCCTGATCATATAAGATGTATTTTCACATAATTTTACTTTCCACTATACGCAACAAAGAACATATTTTCGGTAGTTAGCTAGCTAGGAATTAATTGCCAAAGTTTACTAATTGTTTGCTTTCAGTGGAAAAGTCAAACGTCGTAATTTTACGATATCCCGCGAATTTGAATATACATGTAAATGACCCAGTATCTTGATTTATTAAAGTAAAAAAAATTTCTTTTACTTACACATAATGCCAACATTGGCTAGCTGGACATAATTATATCCAATTTGACTTCCCTATTTAAACGCAAAATGTCTTCAGTAGAAATGTAGTTTCACTGGTCTTTATTTTCGTTTAGAAATGCAATAATTCTATCCGTCGATCCATGTTGTCGAAGTCTTATTCAGACGTGCAATGGCCACGTTTACGTCATCAAATAAAGGTACAATAATTACAGTGACACTCTTGTCTTCACGTGGAATGTTCACACTGGTTTCCATGTACATGTACATGTATTATGGTACAATGTTTATATACATGTGTTATTGTTCCTCATCCAGATACCTAATGACGTCGTTTTCCCCACTTATACAGCCATCTACCTTCATGTTTAAAAGCCTTGCATCTGAAGTTAAGACATTCCGAACTGAACTTGCGGAGATGATGAAGCTGATTAAGATCAACCAGCTATCGCGACAAGTGAACCACATGTTGTGAAAGAGTCAAAACCTCGTTCTAGG
>JACSZP010061276.1:0-10432 GCA_016161895.1 Pinna nobilis
GGGGGGTATAATGACATCAAATGTTTTGCTTTAAAGCTTCTTATACATATGTAGATAAATATAATAAGTTACACTGTCTGCACCACAGTAGCTTGTACTCTTGCATCCTATAAGGCCTACATATTATACTAATGTGTCCACACTTTCTATGACATGGGATTTCAGTTTTTACCATCTCATCTATAGGACAGACAAGATGATCTTTGTAATAATAGTTTATAAACATAAATACTTCTGATATTTCTAGAAGTAAGTCTAGCTTGGCTTTATACTCTACATACAAGACATACCATACAAAGTTCAAGTTCAGCAAGTGATGAGTCCAATAAGACTGTATAAAATTAATTCTGCATGAAGGAGTCGGTTCTCAAACTTTCTAACT
Source organism: Pinna nobilis (assembly GCA_016161895.1). NCBI lineage: Eukaryota > Metazoa > Mollusca > Bivalvia > Pterioida > Pinnidae > Pinna > Pinna nobilis. Next base: position 383 of record JACSZP010061276.1, read on the forward strand.
ACACTCTGCTTATATATTGGCGATTTTTCCTAGCAACCAACTAATACTACTGGAAATCTATTGAAAACTAAATGGCATAGAATCTTGTACTTAACCCTTTCAACCCCATGTAACAGAATGGTATGCTTGTTTTTATTGTGTTAGACATGTTCATTACATTCTGTGGTGTTGAAAGGGTTAAAGCTTATTATACATATGTAGATAAATATCGTAAGTTACACAGTCTGCACCAAAGTAGCTTGTACTCTCGCATCTTATACATACATATAATAAATTCTCTCATGCAGCAGAAATCACTAAAACATAAAACTCTTTGATCATGAACAGGGGGTACTGTGGAGTTATGAATAACAATTGGGGACTAAATTTAAACTAAAAACTATAGATCACATTACAAACACTATCTACCTCTGCATAACTATGCAAAAATATTCAGTTTAAGATATTCACACAATTCTTTTTCAAAATTCTTTTTGCTTAATACATGTAGCTTCCAGCCTTCCTGCAGGAACTCTCAAATACAGTGGAACCTCGCCTAAAGACCACCTCGCTTAGGAGACCACCTCACTAATCAGACCAGTAAAAGCCACCTAAAGTCAGTCTTCTTTTCATTCTTAAAAGCTATTTCAACCTCACTTAGGAGACCACCTCACTAATCAGACCAGTTTTAGCCAGTCACTTGGGTGGTCTTAACAGCAAGGTTCAACTGTACAGTGGAATCTCATCTAAAGACTATGTCACTTACCTTGCGATTAAAACTATCAAAATCTAGTGCTTATCACAATTCTAGACTTTTTTACCCTCACATAAAAGACCACATCACAAATCACAGCAACTTGGTCAGTATTTTAGGTGGTCTTAATATATCTACTGTACTAGGAAAGTATGGTAAAAGTTTGTTCCCACTGGACTCCTCAATGATCACTTGACTGCTGTATATCCTAATGATCACCTACAGTACAGCATACAGAGGAACATTAGGCAAAAGGCTATATTATACCTCACTCTTGTGACAATCTCACAATAGAGTTAATCAATAGTAGAACTACCAGTTATTATTTTCTAAGGACCTCTAGAGAGCTAATCCCGGGCTAACCCTAGACTCTGAGACCTGATAGCCAAAAAATTAGCCATCTGAGGGGGGAGGGGTCCGGATCCCCCTGGAATTTGCAAAATATATACATGTATCAATATTGGTCAATTATGCGCAGAACCTCATTTTAACAAGGTTAACTTTTTCCTTTTTACAAGTTGGACCCCCCTCCCCCTGGCCTGGAAAACATCGAGCACTTGCCATGCCTTATTTTGTAATTTCAAATAACGAAGATCGGCTATAACAAGATAAATATCTCACTTCCTTCAACTTCATCATATTTGGAGTTGCCTGTGTGTGGTTCCATCAAAGATGCTCCATTGTAACAGCAGTACATAGGTAATAATAAGAGCCAATAAAAAGAAACCTTATATAAATCTGTCCGGTATTACAACATTGTGCCAAATAGTATAAGCAACGCCGGTGCTTATACATAACTAAACAAAGGATGAACAAATCAGGCAATATACTTATATATAAACTCTGTAACAGACCTCAAGAGACAACAAAAGTCTATAAAATAACATACATCCGATAAATAAACAAACACCTGATAAACATTAATCTTACAACAATGCCAATATAATTAACAAAATCACAGCTGACATGAAATAATTAATGAGATACAAAATGGAATTACTGAAAATCACCTGATTTCACATACAATTAGAATTGGCAATATAAGTATACATGTAGCAATTAAAAATAAGTCATTACGCTACAACAATGATAAGCACCTTAGTGAGAATACAGAATTATTTCAGTATTGTTAGTATTTAACACATAACTATTAATGCCTAATATTAAGAGTGGCAAATTCACATCTGTATACATGTGTGCATCATCTGGTCAAGATATTTGAAAATCTTAAGTCCTAAATTATGACAAGTCTAGGATGATGATTCTCTCAATGTGGAAACAAACAGAAATCCCTAATGGGACAGAACCAGGTGTCTGGAAGGAGTCAGCGTCCCCTTTTGCCATGCCAACCCCGTCATACATACGCCAGAGAAACCCTACAAGTTTGGTAAAATGTCTATATCTATATCTGTTGAAAAAGTCATTTGCTCTTGATCAAACTTGCTAAATAAGAAAATTGGGTAGTTATCATTCTACTTCCAAAAGCAACACTACAATTTTGTTTGTTTTGTAAATGTTTTCAACTTTCAACACTATTTTAGACAAAAGTGGTCATTCTCCCTGATCATCAAAAACCAGATATCTCATCCACTGGCTATGCCACACGTAAGTATAATGCAAAGGGTTAGTACCTATAACATGCATCTGTCACAAAAGTAAACACCCACGTTGCTTCAGACTAGACATGATCTACTGTAGCAATGAAACTGTCAATGAAATTTCAATGTTTCCCCATGTGGTTCTCTATAAGACAAATCCTTGAAAATATCAATATTAAGTACAGGCTACTAGACATAATAGGTTCATATGTCTAAACTGTGTAGGACCACACATTGTAGGACAACATTGTCCATTAGATCCTGTCCAAGTTAGGCAATGATAATTGACTAGAATTTAGATGAACATGTGAGTAGTTATAGTGGCCATAACTACAAAATGTGAACTATGAACTATGAACCTTGAACTCAGATGGTCATAACCCTCCCTAGAGAAAAAAGCAACTTCTGGACATTATAATGATATGTAGAGCTACAATATTTTAAGACACAACAAACAAATCAGTAATGTATAAATAAGTGATCCCCCAGTACATGTATTACAAATACTCACAGAAAAGCAAATTTGAAGATGGCCAATTTAACTCCCATTCTGTATACAAACATTGAGAGCAGTTGTGGCTCCTTAGTGGTATGTTGGTTTTCAGGTTATAAGGTTATGTGGTCCAGGATGGTCTGCAGAAGTGGCTGTCTTTTCTTGTCCTGTGGATGAGACAGTAAAACCCAGGGCACTGGCACCTAAGAGAACCCTCATTGCTCAATGACCATCATAAGTGCTAAGCAGATGCTAGAATTTGTGGTGCTTTGTTGGCATTTGTTGACATCTCCTTATAAAGGGAAGATTCTTGAGCCGAAAGTTAAAGATCAATACAGTGATTACATCACACAAAAATTCATGTATAGATACATGTATGCAAATAGATTCCCTTAGATTTCATTTTTCTTAAGTAATGCAATTTTATGATGTTAGGTAATTAAATACTTAATTTTCTATGCAAAATCATAAGAATGGTGGTCACTTTCTTTTTGCATTGGTCTCTCTAGACAATATTTCACCATGGAAAATGTCAGTGATGGGGATCATACACAAGCCTCAAGTCAAATGCCAAATCACAAGACCACATCACAACAATAGGTACAAGTACAAACATTACAGTGTTTAATTTTAAAAGGTTGACGGACATGGCAACTCCATCAATGTTGGTCTCATTTCTCTGTGTGGCCCGATGAAAAATTGCAACTTCTGAGAGTACGCTAAAAGGTTGCTTTGAGACCAAGCCCAATAAAAGCCAAAACAGATGGAGATTTCTGAGATAAGTAGCAACCAAGAGAGATAGATCAATGAGTGATCGGATAAGACTGAGAGATTTTTTTTTGACTTTGGGAATTCTCAGATTTTGTGATCTTTGATAGTCTGTTCAAGTAGATTCAAAACTTGGATAAGACAATAGGAATTTGTTGGTTGTATTGTTATTTAACATCCAACTCAAGAATCATTCACTTATATGGAGATGTTACCATATGACGGTGAAGGATGACAAATTTGGTCAATGCTAGGCACCTATGGCCATAGGGCAGGGAGAGTTGTCTACCATGCTGACACTGTAACATGGAACCTGTGTGTTTAGTGTCTCATCTGAAGGACAGGGACAACCAACCACAATGTGGTGTGGATTGGAACACACAACCTCATGATCAGAAGGTAAACAAGCTAACCACTGAGCCATGGCCGCCACAGACAACGGAGATCATAGTGATGGGTGCTTGATTGTTGACGGAATGTTGAGAAATATGTGCAATCTCTCCAAGGTAAACATCTGTTGAGAAATATGTGCAATCTCTCCAAGGTATACATCTGTTGAGAAATATGTGCTATCTCTCCAAGGTAAAAATCACTTGGGGAACAGAGGTAACAGGCCATATAAGTCAATTCAGTTTGCCATAAAATTTCTATAAAAACATGGTTCATTCTTTCAAATCAAATCATTAATGAAATTTGTTAAGACCTTAATAGGATATGTTAAAGTAAAAAAAAGCAAACCTTGAATTTGAAAAAAGCACCATAGGAAATACATGTATGTATCTCAACAAATGAACTACATTGTCAAATTATTGCAAGTTTTAGGCCATCATACTATTTCCAAATGGATTTCAGGTGTAGATGAATTGCTAAGGATACCACCTGAAGTGTAAGCATTTGCTGAAATGAATATATTTTAGAATGATCCTTCAAGTTCATGGCATTGCACTTCCATTTTGTTTCAATATCAAAACTTGAGCTTAACATTGATTCATAAAAAGTGCTGAAAAAAACAACTATTGCACAACAATGGATTAAACTATGAACAAAAAAAAACCAGATTAAGTACAGACAACTGAAAAATCATACTTAACTAAAAGCTCAGAGTCATTCCTTGTCTAAAACAAATCTACAGGATATTGACTTTAAAAACGGGTTTGCAATTAAAAGAAACTTAAATGTACATCGACACAAGTTGCTAAAGAGAACTTTGGATAAGAGATGGATTTCCATGAAGATATTGACAATATGTAAAACATAGATAGTAACACTGGTTAGTAGTTTTCAACAAGATTTCAATAAATTGACAAATCTGTTATTTTGGCCTGAGTTTCTATTACCTATAACCATACAACTTTTATTTACAGTTTTATAAAAATTTTTTTACAGTCATTTAGAACAGACGTGTAGATTTGGGGTTTTGAGAGATAAAAACACATCACCTACTGGTACTTACACATGAAGACAGAAAATTGAGAACTATTGCACACAACCCATTAGTATAAAAACATACATAAAATACATCTGGCTAGCCACATAACTGCTGTGACCTGGGCCTATTGAAGACCCTCCTTATTAAAATTTGGACATGTAAGCCTATAATACATGCATTATGATAAATTCCCATCATCAATAGACAATCTACATTCAAGAAAGCTACAAAATAACCCCCCCCTTTACATTTTGAAGATGCATAAATTTTGAAGTTTAATGACAAAACTTCATAAACGAACTAAAGGTAGATTGGCAACACAAATATGTGTAGTCATAAATTATACTGCCATCCTGGAGATATCTGCTTAGGAAGTAAAGGCCACAAGTATTAATCCCAAATTTATCAAGCAAAACCTGCATCATCACAAGTTGAGAAATTAAGGGCTAGAGGAGTATATGATGTAGCACAGATAAAATCAGTTTCCCATTAATCTATTAACTCAACACAAAATACAAACCATTGATATACTATTACAATAAATATTATAGTTTAAAAATTTTGGCAACGACTATGAATTAAAAAAAATCGCAACATACCTGAAACAGAATGTTAAACCTTGCTATATCAAATATAAAATATCCAATAAAATAATCTTAGCATATAATTTATCTCAAATTAAGGGATCAAGGGCCAATTTTCTTCTAGTATTTGATATCTTAAAAAAGATGTCTTTGGATCTTTCCCGTAACAGATGATGCCATAAAAAGTACATCCATAAATAAAAATACAATGTTCTAAACAATTCAATGTAATGCCTGCACCACAAAGAATACTTTAAACATTCACCCCTAGAGACATATTTTGACTTGCTTTAATCATTGATTTAAGAGAGAGAGAGAGTCCATTATCATTTAGGGATTAATGAGTTAAAACAAAATTTATATCATTGACTGAATGTAAAGGTATTGTTGTTGTTGTATTGTTGTTTAATGTCCCACTCAAGAATATGTCACTCATATGGAGACGTCACCATGTGCCGTTGAAGGGCGACAAATTTTGCCTATGCTCGGCACTACTGGCCGTAGATCAGAGAGGGTTCTTTAATGTGCCAACACCTACTGTGACACGGGACCTCGGTTTTTACTGTCTTATCCCAAAGACAGGGACGGCCAACTGTGGAGTGGCGCTGCAGGATTCAAACCCCGGACCCTTCGATTCAAAGTCAAACATGCCAACCACTTGGCCACGGAGGCCCCATGAAAAGGTGTCAATCAACATATACAAAAGAAATGACCACATAATAACATTAAATATTCAAAATACATGTACAGTCTAACCTGTCTAACCATATGTTACCCTTTTTTGCTCCTTCCATTGGATGGTCTCTTAAAACAGGTTAGACTGTATATACACTAAAATAATGAAATATATTGATGAAAACCATATATATGAAATGGTCCAATAATGCTTAAAAACAAATCAAAAACTTTGACCTTGAAATTGCACATAGCCTTCGGAATGTAAGATAAAAGAAGCCATTACAGAGCCTAGAAAAATTAGATGATTTCTGTCATTAAACATGTTAAGTATAGCAAGCATTTAAGAGATAATTTGATATAACCGTACACAGATACACATTTATAGCATACATAACAAACAATCACTGATATATAACATTTACATTCACCTTTAACCCTTTCACCCCATAAATACACATTAAGGCTTGCCTAAACCATTGATAAAAGGAGGAGTCCATCAAATTTCAGGGGTGAAAGGGTTAAGCACATTTGCCATTGGATTTCATTTTGATTAATTTTGCAGCACTGTAAGACACCTAGTGCTTGAATGCAAAGTACAAATAATCAATGATGCCCCGTTATGCTTTAATTCAAAATTTCTAAAATTAGGGGCATAATATGAAACTTTTCAAGAGATAAAACTCTCAGCAGGTGGGAAGGTTCTGGCTGTTTTTGTATCTTTCTTAAATGTGATCCAGTGTCTGAGTAAGAAATTAAAGATATGTATTTGTATATGTGATTGATTCAATAAGTTTTCCCCATTGTAAAAGAAAATAATTAATTCTGCAAAACAAAAACATTTCTAAAATGTTAGAATATAATACAAAAATAATGGGATAATCTACATAGAAGATATCCTTAATCTTCAACTATAAATTGATACATAAATGAGAACTTGTGACCTGGTATCTAGGTGTAGGGTTACTCTCTCAGCTATGGAATTGCACTCTACCACAGTCTGTACAAAGGCTACTGTTGGTAAACACATTTACAGTAGACAAGATGTGAGGTATACTTTTGGTCGCCATGGTAATTTGATATGATGGAATGTTAGAACAGTAGCACTGGTTTTTGGCGTGAATCCATTACGTCTGGAAAGACAAAGTAAAAAGAATAATGAAATCAGTAAAATGTATAAAAGTGAGTTGGTTTATAGAACACACAATACAATGCATTGATCAATAAGATATAGTGAGGTATAGATGATGGCTTGAGAAAGGATAAACTTATTCTTAGAACAGTTTGAAAAACAAACAAACAAAATATTCATCATAAGAACTATAATAGGGCACAGAGTCAAATGTTGATCAGGATTACACAATCATGTGGGGTCTACAACAAACTACTACTGTCAGCCTGGGTGAGAATACAAAATGGTGTAAAGTAAGTATTTGGTATATCTTAATTATGCTTATTTTGGTAATAGATTGAGATCGGATGTATGGCAATAGGGATCTCCTCTCCAACATTTTGAAATGGACATTACTAAATGATTTAAATATTATTATGATGTACAATAAAGAGAGAAAATAAACAACACACAAAACATACCAGCAATGATCCGATGCCAAGGTAACGTCACATAGGTTAAATAGGAATTCAGTGCCACACTGCTGGCTCTTCGTCTCTCTTTGAATAAGTGCCATGCTTGACCAAATGTCTTCCCTAGGAATCCATTGTAATTGGGTGTATCAGACAGCTCTGGAAAAAAGAGTAAAAGTGAAGGCATAAAATAAATCTATTTGTGAAAGACCATTCCTGGCCTAACATTAATCAGAATGTATTAACTTCTTAGATTTACCTGTTTTCATGAATAACACTCTTTGATGGTCTAAATTAAATTTTGATTAAATAATCAAATATACTTGTACATGTACAATAAATGTACATTGGTTAAGCACTACTGCAGACTTGTGCTTGTACCTGGTAATAACCATGAAATATATACTGAGTTATTTTACTTACAGCCCTGTGTTATTTTCACCCTAGTGCACTTGCAAACAGCTTCACCCTGTTTTAAATTAGCCAAGTCTCGTCATGATTCTATTCAATGAACTTACCATTTTAAATTTGCCACGTTTTGTTTTTGCCCAATGACAACAAGAGCAAAAGGGGCGAAAATAAAACAGGGACAAAAATTTCTCTTTGTACAGTATTATATATGAGTTTTTTTTAATGTTTTCTATGAAATTTAACACTTTTCAGTTATATTATAGTAATAATATATACTTATATTATTCAGTATTTCAGTTCACATATTTCAAACTTTGAACATTTGATCTTTGATTGGACTACAGTCTCCATCCTCATTCTTAGTACAAGTACAACAAGACTGTAATACAAAACTATGGAAGTATGATCATCTTTTGCTGCCCCCAATAGTACCATTTGTATATAAATCAACCTCTATATAACGACTACCTCCCTATAAAGGCCAGTATCTTGTGTCCCTATGGAGGTCTTTATATACAAGTTTCACTGTATACCCTGTGGTTGAGTTTGACATTCTACTGTATCAATAATAGATGAGAAACAGCCATCACTTGTGTCTCTTCAAATTAGATTTCTTGATATCTTCCTTTTTGCTTGTCTCTTTTTTTTTTTTATTCCTATTTCAACTAATGTTTACTGTACAAAGGTCTTCAGTCATTTAGCTGTAAGAAAATATATTCGGATCTTCGTAAAAATTACGTTAAGTTTAAAAATTTTAGAACATTCTTTTCCTTTAAGAGTCTATACTTCACAAATATGAATCTGAAGGTGACACTTGTATTGGGTCTCTAAGGATGAGTGGTTAGAACATTGTACTTTAAACCACTCAGTCTCTCACTTCTCATCAGCACTGTATTAAGCCTCACTTGAACTTAAATTGATTATGTGAGAATTTTGCCAGTTTAAATGCGGACGGCATGTGATTTCTCCTTGATTACATTTGTTACTGGGTTCTCTCCTCCATTAATTAAAACTGGCCGCCACAATATGACTGAAAGATTGTAGAGTGTGGGATAAAATGAAAATACCCGAACAAAATACCTGGACTGTATAGTCCCTACGAGTATGAGGAAACAGTGCGAAGCAAGAACTTTATTTGTGTCAGTAAGAGCTCTTCTAAATACATTTCATAAGAAATAAATCTGAATTCAAATTAGCTTTTCTCACCGTCCTGTAAATTTCCTGCCTCTACTTCATGACACCCCTCAGCACTTTCAGAACTATCCACTCCTTCTGCCTCAGATCGGGACTTTTTCATACTCATACGACGAATGCCACCCCTGACTAGTGAACTGAAGGACTCGCTAGGGTCACTCATTCTGCGCTGCTTGTATTCATTTTGCTAAAAATATCATCGTTAGAAAAATATAGTGGAACCTGTCTTGAGAGACCACTTAAAGAAAATATCTTTTTGAAAAATCATAAAAATAAAACCTGTCATGAGAGACCAGTTGTCTTGAGAGACTGCATTTGCATGGCAGAAGGAGCTGCCTCTCAAGACAGGTTACACTGTATAGTAAGAATTTTGAGTTGGTTTCTTTTTTTTTGCATTTTTAAAGTTATATATCATGTGTCCGCAACAGTGATACATTGTCTCCAAACTATACAATTCCTGCACATGGGTGTATAACTTGGCGAAGAAGTGTTATTATGACGTCTACTATCCTTTAGCAAACAAGATATTGTTCGACAAAATATTACGTTTTTGAAATACCCGCCATCGATCGCAGCCATGT
>JACSZP010061288.1:0-11340 GCA_016161895.1 Pinna nobilis
GTGTCCGAGTAGCGTAGTGGTTAGCGCACTCGTTTCTCACCAATGCGACACGGGTTCGATCCTCGGATCTGCCTAGGTAGTATGTGAGATGGTATGGTTGGTCGCCAGCTCGGACACGTGGGTTTTCTCCGGGAACTCCGGTTTCCTCCCACAGCAAGGACCCCCGCACGCCGACATCAGAGCCAACGAGAGACATTATTATAAGTTATTTTGAACTTGTTTGTTAATCGTTGTAAAATAAATAAAATTTAAACTTTAAACTTAATCAATATTTTAGATTTCGTAGTCGTATATCATTTCTTGCTAAAAATGGGAAATCTTAAAATGTTCAAAAAGAATCCTTTTAAACACAAACAGTTACAATATAAATTCACGAAGAATAAATAGAATACATGTTGTGGGAAAAGTTTTTCATGGGAGAGATGCGCATTTTTGTGTAAAAATTTTAAAAGATTCACACGTTATTTAAATAGGGAGTCTCCCCGCTATGTTGGGAAGGGGCACTTGTCAGGTATTAAATAGAAAACCTTAAAAATTTTCCCTTTTGTATCTCTTACTGATAAGTTTGTGCACCACCTGTTGTTTGGGCTGGTCAAAACGTCAAAATATCAATTTAAAATTATGAAACTGCATTTACCAAAAGCGATACTTAAATCAAATTAAGTAGCTTTAATGTTCGATTGAGATTTAGTACACTGTACTAAGGGTATAGATTGAGGGAAATACATATGTATCTTTTGAAATATAAGATACTTCAAAAGATACATATGTATTTCCCTCAATCTAAATTAAACTAATTAAATTTCGTGTACAACTCAGTAAAATTCAAGTTTCATTTCAAAATAACTTGAGCTATTTTTACAATTTGAAAAGAAAGACAAAAATGTTAGAGAGACGTTGTAAAAAGTAATCCTCGAAAGACAGACAGCATTGCCAGAACAAAAAGAAACAATAGGCTAATAATCTTACACAGATAATCCAGATTTGAACCATGTTTTGCGACAGATAATCCGGATTTCCATGTTTTACCACACCGGAACAGGTTTTTACTTGTATACGATTTGACGCTTATCAAACTCAGAAAATATAGGCCTATCGTATTCTCGTGAAAATGTCATATAATAAACAGCTCAGAAAATTAAAAAATTACAATAAGAAATTGATTTGTATCCAAAATGTACTTATCCATTTTTATCAGTAATTTACTGCGTGACAGCACTTCCGGAAAATGGACAGGATCGAATGGGGAGAAGAATCCCTTCGAAATTCGGAGTCAAATGTGATATATCAGACAGGGGTTGCCATTTACGATGGACACGAAAAAGTAATGAATTTTTCACGTCCTGAATTTCTTTCCGTTGTTATCTCAGGTTTGATATTTTATCGCGAAAAAAAAAAATAATGACAATTTTACTTTAGGTTGATCAACTTGATCAAGTTGTTGTCTTGAAACAGTAGATCTACTGCAGTACAGTATGTCAAAATTGAAAGAAGGAATATTGGATGTGTTGTAGTTGACACAAATTAATTGACTGTTCATTTAAACCGCTCAAAATATCATACCCGGTCATATGCCCCTGAGTGAACAGTGGATTAATTTGCTAGACTGGTCTCAACCTGTAGTCTGTACAGTATGATGGGTGCATGGGTTTTCGATCACCTAATAACAATTTCAGCAACTTCTCTAATAAATACCAATGAATTATGTTTCACTATTAAAAACATTTTGTTTCTAATGTGATTGAGTTGTTTCAAGCACAAAACAANNCGCTACACAGGGACGCTAGGTTTGTGGTGATCGAAAACACATGACGATCGAAAACAGATGCTCCTACCATACTGTCTGTGGGAGTTGCTGCATCATACATGTAGGCCGGCATCAGGTGGTTTCGCCCCAATTCGTGTTCGCACTAAGAGGATTCGCCCAAGGTGGTTTCAATCCGTTTTGAGTTGTCGAGTGTTGTAACAGGTAGGTGCTAATCGACCTAGATTCTTATTTAGTTTTTGTTTTAGCAATTTGCACAGGAAGGATTTAGTAAAATAAAAGAAAATACTTTTTTTATTAATATTTTGATGGATTGTACTGGTCCCGAAGTACTTACCGAACAAAGGCAGTTACCGAACGGCCTAATTTCTATTGAAATGTCGAGGTCACACTTCCCACCTCCGTTTCTATTTCGCCCCGTTTGAATTTGAATCTCTGTTTCACTATTTGATGTAAACTGACACTTACTCTTAATTGTTCACCATTCACTGTCTCCGCGGCCGCCATTTTGAAATTCAAATGAACTAGTGAATTCACCAGATTTGAATTTCAAGATGGCGTCCGCAGAGACAGTGAATTGTAAACAATTAAGAGAAAGTGTCCATTTACAGCGTTTAGTGAAACAGAGATTCAAAATAATGATGGATTCTTAAAAATGGATTATTTATTTACCACAATCGTGAGTAATTTTTGAATGACATGTGATATTAAGTAAAAATTTGACGATTCAAAAGAGGTCTGTCAACTCGGGAGTTTTTCCCACAAGAGTTAAATGGGGCGANNAATGGGGCGAAATAGAAACGGAGGTGGGAAGTATGACCTCGACGTTTCATTAGAAATTACGAACGGCCAAGAAAAGATGAATCACTGGTGATATTTTGTTATATTTTCTTTCTGATTTATCAAATAGTAGCAGAAAATAAATCACAAAATGACATTAATTATACCCCTATCATTGGCCTTTCGGTTATTGGTTTTTGTTTGTAACTAGCTACAGGAATTTAGAATTATTTCATTTTAAAATATTAAAAATTATACTCTGGTTGATAGTATGATACAACACTCTGTCTGCCACATAGGAGTTATTTACATTGTAAATCCATTTAGAAGCACAGTAGAAAATGTCTATGTATGAATTATTATTCTATAAAATCCGAGCAAAACCACCTAGGGCGATCATGAAAGGGGACGAAACCACTAAGGTGCAAATTCGAATCGCACCTGGAATCCATGTAGGCCTACATCATGATCATATAGTTCCTTCCTGTGATATCGTGGGTTCTATGGTATCGGGGTATTTCGTTTCCCACTCCATACCTATGAAACAACGCCACCTGGTAGGCAGAGAAAAGTAGAATGTCAACAAGGATATATGTTGTCTTCCTTCAAGAAACAAAATCCTAATTATGGCGACTTTTAAGGTTACTAATGAATTTCAAGTGCATATCTGACAAAATTTTGCTTTTGTGAATCTGTTGATATAGGTAGCTCAGAGACGACTCTGTGTGGCCCGATATACATGTAAATTGCTATACCTTGCTACAGTAAATCAGAGACATAATTAACACAGAGACTAGTGGCCTATCAAACTCTTGCGTGATCACAAGCCCGGTATTGTTCTCAACTATCTAGACGAAATCAGGTTTTTATAGAAAAATAAAGGAAGAAATACCTTACCAATTAGCTTCAAACAATTTAGCATCAAAACAGTTGTACAAAAACACATTTTTTGTAAATCTAGGGGCTCACTATAATGTGATTGACCAATTACGGGCAAGCATAGAAATCTGTCATATTTCAAATGGGCGCCAATTTTAACACTTGCCTCGGACTTTAATTATAGCTTTTATAGAATAGAAAAGTGCGAAATACTTCACCAATTAGCAACAAGCAATTTAGCATTGACTACAGTTGTATAAAAACACATTTTGATGCAAATAGGGACTCAATAAATCGTGATTGACTGATTACGAGCAAGCATAGAAATCTCGTCTTTCAAAAGGGCGTTCCAAACACCTCGGTAAATAACTTATCCATATGCGTTAATACACGAAAGTTATTGGTCATCATTTTCGTCGCGAGTGAAAAATCAATAGATAGATAGGATGTTGCCTGTCTTTGTGTTATATACTGAAGTACAGGGACAGCCATCCGAGATGTGGCTTGTCCTTGAACTCCAGACCTGGTGATCAGGAGTCGAACATACTAACCACAAGGTGATGCTTTCAACTTGATGAAGATTATAGAACTCAGGTTGTGCAGGCCAGTTAATAACTAAAACCCCATTCATATGACACAATTTTCATACATAAGTATATTTTGCATATGTGTAAATTTACATATGTGTGCAACTTTTGTTGCATGAACGTATTTACTTACATGCAAAACCTGCACACCTAAGTAAATTTGCACCTAGTCAGGGGTAGGTGCAAATTAACTTTTGCTCATATGTTGTAGCATATTTTCTGCTCCTGTGTGTAGTTTGTGCCGTATGAAGTTTAGATTTACTTGTATGTCGTTATATGTATAAAAATCACCATGTGTATATCACCTCCTATTTTAAGCATTGTTGGGGTTTGCAAAAATAGGAGATCTGGGAAAATAATAACAAGTCGCGTACGGTACACTATCCTGAGCTTGTACAAAGAGAAAGTTGACAATTAACTTCGAAAAATTCTTTTCGCTAAAATCATAAAGCAAATCCAAAGGTTTAGGAGTGTTAGTTAAATTGAGTTAGATTACATTTTTTAATTATTTGTAGGTTTTTGAATTACATCAGACATGATATTATTTTACCAAGTTTTAAGCGTATCCACTGTACCTACTTACGGTTCCCAGACCCGTACGACTTGACGGAAACTTGTGCGTAGAAAATGACAGTAAAACGAATAAGGAGTAAAACATTTGGATCTGCATGGAATTTAACAAAAACAAATAACTTTCCATATATAGCAGTGGATCAAGAAATTTATGAGCTACATTTTTCATTGCATTCAAACTGAGCTCCCATAGTACGCAGGTCAGGGACTAAATTAGCTTACTTTCCAAGCTTTTGAAATCGCTTATAGAAAGTGTCCTTTCTCAAAGGAAAGTCCTGGTACCAGTCATTGTATTTAGAATTTGTACAAGCATAGTGTTGTTGTACCAGAACGATCTTCTCTCTTCTTTAGTTTAAACTGTATTTATTTGTTATATTCCATTTGAAAGTAGTACAGGCATAACACATGTTCAGTAGGATTTGGAAACAGTACAGTATACTCTCTTGTTTTGGAACATCCTGCCATAATTTCACTGCTAAGGTATAATGAAAATGCCAATTTTCAAGGTTTTTATCAGGATTTACTTACAGTTTTTAAATTTCGTATGAACGCGTAGCAAATATACTTTTACTTATGTGAGCATATTTACTCATGTGCAAATTTGCACGCATAGGCAATATTTAGTTGTATGAACGGGGTATTAATAAGTTAAAACTATTTACAATATTTTATATAGGAAATTAGTGATGGTAAAATGATTCTGCCTTGAATGTCTCATCTGAGATACCTCTGACAGTATTCAGAGGGAGCTGATTCTAGACTTTTATGGTTTGAGGGAAGAAAGAGTTTTGCCTAATTTTGAGTTCTACATTGTGGTATTTGACTAGAGAGAGTGTGCATTTTATGTGTGAGTCTGAGAGGGGGTGAGTCTGTCTGTTTTTGTTATTGCATCTTTTATACATCATTGTTAGTCTACTATACATGCATGTCTTTTGGTCAGATTGGGGATTCATTACATCTGATAAACTTCACCTGGAACATTTCAATAATTAACTCAGACTTCAAATTTTGTTAAGCTCAAATATTTGATCTACCTGGTCCTTAAAAGGGGCAACACAGTCCAAAGCTAAGTTCATGGTCAAATATGCAACATTGTACTTGAATTGATTTAACAGCCAGCAAAGAGGGTTTTACAGGTTTACTACTTAAGTCATGTTCATTTTGTTTACTCAAAATATACAATGTTGTAATTTGAATCGGAAGCATGTCATCATGATAATTGTACAGGAACAGTTACATGTACATGTAGTAACAGAAAATTATCAATGTACCAGCATTTCACCTCATCTGTAGTATTCTGTAATTCTATTTATAGACCTCATTTGAACGAGGAACTCTTGTCCTGACAACCCACAGAATAATCTGGAAAGATAGTAAAGAAAGGGTAAGGGAGGAATTGTCAATAAATTATAAGTATCTGTTGATGCAATTTATTCTCTCTCTCTCTCTCTCTCTCTCTCTCTCTCTCTCTCTCTCTCACACACACACACACACACACACATTGTGATTTATACAATATATTTATTAGATGCATGCATGTACAATGTACAATATTTTTATACATTATTTTTGTTTACTTTTACAGTCACGAGTAATATGTCTGCCATTATCATTAGTGGTATTCATTGAAGAGCAGGCTTCCGGTTTTGCTAAGAGGTGAGACAGTTTTCATCACTTACACCCAGCCATACACAAAGTCCATTTTACCATTTTATTTGTTTATTGCATGTTCTATCACATCATTATTAATTTATCAGAATTAGTCTTGTCAACCTTCAAAAATTTCTGTGGGGGAGATTTTTCAATTTCATGGGGGAGACTCCTTATTTTACTATGAAAATATAGGAAAAATTCATGAGCGGTGGGGGGGGGGAGTATGCATTTTTTCATACCAAATTATGAAAAGTTTCCATGAAAAATAGGCTCTCCCTATTTATGGGGGAGACTTGGCAAGTATGCAAATTGTAAGAGTACCTGTAGTCGGCTATAATTTGTCAAATTACATTTTTTAAAACTGGCTATTGAATGTCCACAGATTTTACTTTAAATAGTCTTTTTGTTTACATTTATGAAAAAACAATGCTTAATCCATCAACCCCTGGAACACAATAGAGTTTTAAGTAAGTTAATGATTAAGGTGAATCCAAATGTGTCTAACTTAGGGATAAAGGAGTTAACAATAAAGAACTATAAACTGAGGTCTCACTACACAGTTAATAGGAAGTGGCCTCAGCTGTCTCAGAGAGTGCATGAAAAATATCTAAGATACTTGAATTTAATCAAAGTGGAGTGAAAATTGATGTATGTAAGCTATGAGAGAGGTAAAATATGATTTAGAAAGTTTGATTTCAGTAGAATTTGAAAACATATGGGAATGTAGTTTGGAACAGTGATATAATGCAACAGGACTAATTGAATGGCAGGGGGAATCCCCATATTCAAAAAACAGTCATGATGGTAAGCACATTATTATTGATAGCAGTTGTTCAATGAGAATTTGCAAAATATTTAAACCGGAAACACCCTTTCATTTTTCAAAAGAAAAATCAGTAGGGAATTAATTTCCTTTTAGATGAGCCATAGCTTATGAACAGATCAACCCGTATTTGTTCAGGGTGGACTTTTGACTGTCGACAATTTAACATAGGAGTCAATGGCAGCTTGTAACTGTGTAGTGAGACCTGAGACTCTATGGTAGAGTTATTCCCCTTACAGAGATTAAGATTTTGAGTCTTAGTGGTGACACAGCTGGTTCTTTTGTATAAGAACGAAGGAGGCTGGAGCTACATGTATCAGTATGTGTATAAACAAAGACAACCTACCATACATGTGTTCTCATCATTTCTGCATACAGTGGAACCTTGTTGATCTGGACGCCTTCATTCCCAAGCAAATTGTCTTGATAAATGAGGCATCCAGAAAACTGAAACAACACTTCTTCAATGGCCAGTACAAATTAAACAATTTGTTCCCAGGAAAATATGTCCAGATAGTGAAGCATCCGGATGATTGGCATCTGGAATTATGAGCTTGGCTCTATACATATATATCACACCATTAGAAATCCAAAACAGGGCTCCAATTGGCAACCATTTTAGTTGCCATGGCGACCAAAAATTTTAATTGGCGACCACATTTTAGTCAATAAGTCACCAGTCTAGTTCCTAACTTTTCCGTTGTGAGTTTTGTTAACCTGTCAGTCTATGATCGTTATCTGACTCGTTTTTACAGTATCCATTCTAACATCACTTGAACACTTTCAAATGCACAGAAAATATAGCAAGGTTGCAAGCGTCTACAAGATCATGATTAGGTAAAAATAGCACAAAGCATACATGTATCATTTTTACTTTCGGATCATCCAGCTGTTTGTCAACAGGTCAAAAGAATAGACTATGGCATAACTAATTACAGGAAAGTGTGAACAAAATCATGCACTATACATTTCTAAGAATCATTGAGACCTGCATTGCCATGGATAGAATATGATGTCTATTGATGAGAAATTAGTCCTAGTGACTTTCTGTTTCACTTTCTCTTCAGGTATGAAATGTACAACGCAGCTCCGAGGGTTGGCTAATCCCTTCGGGGATTCTATCAGGACCACTTATTTCAATTCTGCCATTTGCTAGCAGGGGAACAATAAAAAGTTTAAATTGTAGAGGAAAACAAAATGGAAACAAAAAAAGAAAAAGAGAAAGATGATGTACCAATGTCTGAAAAGTTATACACAAGCATGAAGTTATATATTACGTTCTGACTTATGTAAAATTTATTTCAGTGCCAAAATTGTGGTCCATCTCCAGGCTGCTCCAGCAAACAAGCTTCCAGGCCCTGTGTCTCAAAGTTCACATGATTTTATACGACTCTCATTTCGGGATGCTGGTGAGAAAGACGTAAGTTCTAGCTGTCTCTGTACTGTATTTTTCAGTAATCTCAGTCTGTTGTTCTCTAGTAATTGAAATATAGTGTTGTCGTTATATCATGGGGGTACAACTACACTTAACCACCCCCACCCTCTATCTCCCCAATGTTATTTCAAATAAAAATCAAGTAATCTTTGTTATGCTTTATTCTCTCCCAACTGCTACCGTAAATCAGGATACATGTATTTTGGCCATGTTTTAATTTTGGGCAATTTGGCCTTCCTAGGAAAATGGCTAAAATTTAACTGTCCAAAATATGTACACGTTAGACGACCTAAAATCCAGATCTGTTTCAAGCATTAACCCAGAAATGTTTCTGGAGTTTACATATACTGTTCCGGTTATTTATATAGATCGTCTGTACCCTAACTTGATGTAATTACTATACAGGTAAATCTGTGTTTGTTTTAGTACCGTGTGTCATTTTCTATTCATGCCGTGAGTTCACTTCTACATTGTATAACAAAAGAACTGGGTACAGGACGGGTCTGCAGGTTAATTGACTATACATAATTAAATCTAATTATACCTTTCCTAAGCGAGTTCAATCACTTCAGAAAAATCTTATCATACCGTGGTAAACTGTTTGACTGATCAGACGACTGTATTGTTTTACAGGAATGTTTTAAATGACAGTAATTTGATGGTAGACCAAGTTTAAACATGGTATAAACCGAAATGGCCAAAATATAACTGGCCAAAAAATAACCTATCATTTTGAGACCAAAGGGGACAAATTTTGGCAACGCCAAAATATCCCAATTTATGTTATTTTATTTTCATAACTAACAATTATTGACCAAGTTTTAGTGATTCAAAGGTTGATTTACATATAAATGATACTAATAATGCATCTCCATAAGCGACCATATTGTAAGACATATGTATTACTATATACTGGGAAATTTTCTATACATTTATTTTCTCCACACTTAATATTTACTATGCAATTTCTAGGTAGATTACCATTTAAACAATGTAATAAGCAATATTTTGATATGGGATAAGATTTAAATTGAAATTAAGAAGTCTCTCTCTCCCTCTCTGTCTGTCTCTCTGAATTATACATGAAAGTAGGATGACTAACATTGTAAATACAAAAGGTAAAACTTATCCACTTTCTTTTCAAATTGGAAAAATAGCTTATTCTGAAATGAAACTTGAAATTAATGAAAATTAGTTCAATGTTCAGTAAATGCAGTTTCATCTTTTAATTTGGTAATTTGACATTTTTTACTGGCACAAACATTTAGTTTTTGCACATATTGCTTTTCTTATAATTTAGAGTTTCCTCCATAAAGAGGGAGACTCCCTATTTATCATATAAAATTTTGAGAATGCTGAAAGAAAAATGAATAGCTCTCCCATGAAAAACTTTATGAATTTTCCTATTAGTTATTAGTAAATTAATTTAGACCCCTCCATGGAACATTTTGCAAGGCTGACAGATCTAGATCTAGGATATTATGTAGCTAATTGGTTCTGCCTCTCTAGTTTTTCAGAGACTTCACAGAGCAACTAAAACTCAGAAAATGGGAACAAAGTCTGCCAGATTCAAAACCACCTGGTCAGGTGAGACTAACATTTACTTATCAGGTCTTTCAGACTTTTTTGTACCACTTGAAACTAGTTTTTCTACCAATGAAATAATGGGAAACAATGGAATAAAATGAAGACAAGTTTTCATTTTTTCTGCATATAGAGTGGAAGAAAATACACACTGTCATGCACTAACACATACACAAATGTTGTCTGGAATGTAGTTGATAAAGATTATATACATTTTTTGCCCTGATTGGAGGGATATATTTCCGAGGACAGAGCCCCAGGGAAATATGACTTGTCGCGGGTCAAAAAAATCTTCATATATCCCTCCCATCAGGACAATAAATTGTTTATTGTACCAAAATACAGAATCAGTAAAGACTATCTCCTTCAGAAACCACAAATTTAGAATGAACATATAGGCACTGCCTTTCGGAAAGTGCAGCACTATGCTTTGTTTACATAACATTTCATTCATTGAAAGTTTTGTCTAAGCTTATGACGTCACAATGTAGATGTGACGAAATGTTGCAAGTGCAGACAAAGGAAATTATGAATGACAATACTAAACGAACTGTATCAACCTTTTTTATTAAATCAACCAAAGGGATAAAATTTGAGAGGAATGTCTCCACGTAGGCCTATACAGGATTGCTTGAGACAAAATCTAACAGTAAGTTTGCTTCACGAAAGCTGCTTTCGCAGTTATAGTTGTTTACCTTCCATATGAGTTTTGTATTCGCAATACATCAGGCAGTACCGTAACACGAACGACAACTTTGTTGAATAAACTCCAAGGGTTTTCGCAAGAGGGATATATGACCGCTGCACAGGAGTGTAATATTTGGCACGCGAGGGATACATGATGTTTTGTCACCCTGACACGTGATGGCTTTCAACCAATCAACGTCTTTCTTTAACCAATGAGATATAATAATGCAAATTATTTACTGTGAGTCGAATTAATCCAGACGTTAATAATCTGGATGCTTCACCTTCTGGGTGAAAATTTGCAGAAATGACTTTTCTTAATTGCATTGAACATTATGACATGCATGTTTTAAAAATCCAGATGCTTCATTTATCTGGACGAATTTAATGGGAACATAAGTGTTAGGATTAATGAAGCTCCACTGTGTGTGTGTACATTTTTAGCCAACCATCATACTGATGGTGGGCTTATCAAATCGCTTTTCGTCCGTGGTCCGTCGTCCGTGGTCCGTCGTCCGTGGTCCATCGTCCGTGGTCCGTCGTCCGTCCTTAAACAATTCCCGTTATCGCTATT
>JACSZP010061293.1:3242-16485 GCA_016161895.1 Pinna nobilis
CAAATTTGTATTTCGTCTTCTGATTCTTCTAGCAACTGATACTATTGTGTCAATGATAGAAGTTTTGAAACCTTTTTAATGATACGGTACCAAATTATTTATCATTCTGTATATCTATTCACTTACTATTGCATTATAGGACTGCTTATCTATGACAGCCCTTATTTTCCTTATAAAAATATGTAGCAATCTCCCTTGTTCCTTGTTGAGACTTATCTGCAAAAAACTTGTAAGGCCTAGTTGGTGCTGGTGGTTTATTACAATGTAATTAAATGTATAAAGTAAGCTTATAATGTCTTACACTGCTAGATATGAAAAAAAATATCTATGCCATTTCATTTTTGGAAGTGATGTCAGTACTGACAAAAAGGGGAGATATCAACATTTGTAGGGAAGGAGGATGACATTCTACATGTATTGTCAAACATACATTAGCTTATAATAGATCTATACTGAATATAATCCTTTTAACATGCTGGACGTTAACACTACATGTAGTTATATTGTAAGTATTGCAGTAGTGGTCTCTTGCTTTAGAATAGAGATACATGTACATGTAGTTGTAGTGTGTATTTCGTAACAACTCTTTCTTGTACAGCAAAAACTATATATAGAATAATTTGCTTATTTATCATATTCCAAGCTGTTTATGTAGTTGCTAGGATGACATTTTACGGTAATTTCAACATTATTTGAGTCATATCCTAATAGCATCAAGCTGATGTAGGCTTCAGAAATTTTAACTTATGCTAAGAACTTTATCCTATGCAATGAAGGATTTTTAACATGATGTTGTGGACAGATGCCTCTCTGTTTTCAATCTCATCTGAAAGATAGAGGTAATAACCCATGCCCTTAATTACGATAGCACATATGCTAACATATTATTATGTGCTTTTGAATTTTTTTTTTCAAATTTACAAAAAATAACTAAGAAAACCATGTATCTCATGGAGTTGTCATTTTCTACCATCAGTATAAGTTGACCCTTTGCAGTCTCATCTGTGACTACATATTGTTTTGTACAATGGCTGATAATATTTCAGTCATCATGTGATAGAAGGGAAGCCCTGGTTTCACAATTACTCAAGTAGAAACACCACTGACCTTGTGCAAGTAAACTGGCAAACTTTCTTGCATACAAAATGTACATGTAATTAGAATCTGCTGATGCAAATACATGTACATGTATATGAACTAGAGTTTTCAGCAGTTTACACATGATAATTGCAATAAGTGCGCATAGCTTACCATGCTGTCAGGTTAGGGATGACTCTGCTGTCATATTAGCCCCTCTCACTCTCCTTTGGTATGACAGGGTTAATCTGTATGTGTCTCAGTTCATCATGCATCGGTACTCCAGTATTCTAACCTCTGCTTTACTATCTAACATTAGACTAAAGCTCCCATACTGTGGTAGTTAGAGTGTGACTTTGTTTGTAGTTGATCATCTTTTTTTCCAAGTAATAGTTTATAGCACTTGATTGATTGATTACATGTGTATTTAGTTTCATCTTCACATTGCTACCATTTACAAATGTAGTTACTGGTACTTTGCCGTGAGATTAAATATTTCAATGCTCCTATCAAGTCTAACTTTGTTCTTTGTTGATATTTGTGTAGTTTCTGTGTTATTAGATAAGTTTAAACTTTACAGTAAATATGCCAACCTTCACAAATTCAAGAAAAAAACTTATAAAATTACAGGCCATTTAACCCTTGATAAGAATTTATAGTGTAAAAGTATATGATATAGTTAAAAGTACCATTGATTAGGTACCGGTAAACTTAAATCATTACGATGGCACTTCTTGCAAAAGTCAGCTATATGCTTTAGATAATAGCTTGGGACTTTTTACAAGAATGAACTCTAAGAATATTTGAAAATAGATCAGTTGTGCTCAGTCATGGTTGACACACTCCCCAAAGAATTTTATAACAGGAGCTACATGTAATTTTCAGTATGAATTATATACATTTATTTATAGTGATGCCTTGACTAAAATTATTGTATTTTTCATAAAGACCAAGATCTGATCAAATTTTATAATTATATCTAGATTGAAAGCCATTGTAGCCTTCTTATAAGACAAACTAGACTGAGTACTCTATGTGATGAAGAAAAGAAATATTTTTGCTTTATAATATAATGTTATTGCCCTTGCAACAAATCATCAGGGACATTGATTCACTTATTTCCGTCCATTTGTTTTTCCGGGAATAGATACATACATGTACATGATGTAGTTTGTCTGGCTATCCTTTCTGTCTGACTGTCTTTTCTTACAGTTTTGGATCTACAGCTTTTATATTTCGCAGGATGTTTATTCACATAATGGAATTGTGCATGTCCATAAGAATTTTATTTTTTTTTCATCAAATTTTGTGAAAATAATAGAAATCTGACTGTCATTTTTTAAAAAAATCAGCTGCATACATTGAAAATGGCTACATACAAGGGCATTATTTGTGCCTAACAGACATACGTTTATTCTTTTTTTTTCATGGGAAATTGTACTAATTTTGTCAGATTGTAGACTGAAAAATTATTTAATGCAGAGAAAATTGTTCATCACTTAGGTTAGCATGTCACAGTTAAACAAAACTTGGAACACTTTTTTATCAAGTTATCTATACATGTTTACTGTAAATTATAGTACAAATGCAATTTTTATAAAGAAAGGAAACCACTTGTAATTGTCAAGCACACTGCCAACAAAGGAAGTGGGTATGTGGTATAGCAACACAGTCTAGGCCTTCCATGCTCCATGCTTTCGAAACTTATGATCTTGTACCTTACCGGTAACTTGTTTTTATTTTCTTTTAGATACTTGGTGAAGGAGCGTGAGCGACTCCAGGCAGCACGAGACAGGATAAGAGAACAGCGTAGAGCCATGCTTTCTCCTGCTGGTAAGCCAAAGCCAATCAATAAACATCAGCTAGATGTCATTAGTTTCTTAAAAGGACTAGGACTATATCACAGAGTTCCGACTCCACCACTTACGCCATTACCCTGGCACAGAAAAAGGAGAGGGAGGAAGAAATTCCTGTATTATCCTTGTCCACTTAACTGGTCACACTGGTGATAAATCTCTACTGGTCATTCTGTTGATTAACCATCACTGGTCACTCTAGTGATAAATCTGTGTTCATTTCTCTGTGTGGTGACTGTTTCACTGTTCATCATCACTGGATAACTAACTGTGATTACTAGAAATTGTTATTGTTGTTATTATCATTTGTTGCAGAGTATAATTGTTAAATAGTTCTGAAATTTACAGCAAATCTGTGATATACACTTAGGTACTACGCAGTAACATATCATGTAGAAACTGCATCTTTGACAGTAATTCTGACTGAAATCAAACAGGTATTGAATACATATTGAAACTCAGCTTTAAAAAAATCATTGAAATAAGACAGACAAAAACATAGTGCCTAGAGAGCTCGAATTTAGTTTTATTTCTTATGAAAAAGAAGATAATCTGTAAGATCTGGCTAGGCTGTAAATCAGTTCCTCTCTGTGTGTTGGAAGTGTTTGTTTTTCTAAATTTCAGCTGAAAGTTTAGAGTATATTCAGCAAAGTTTAAAGACTCAAATTCGATCTTCAGTTTATATAACATTGTTATCAAGCACTTACATTCCTACAGTTTATTTCACGTTCTGGGCTATGTATTCAATAGGTATTAGAAAATCAAGCTTTTTGATCAGTTATATATCTTTGTCAATGTACTGCTATTGACCACTATGTCAGTAAAAAATGTATTGATTAAAAACCCAACAACATATGTGCTCAAAAGCTTGTTACAGATTATAATCTTCACAAAAATCTGAAAACATCACATGATTTATATGTTTAAGCCAAGTTGGTGACAGGCAGTCATCCCTTACTCTTATTCAGCATGAAGATAAACCGCTATATGATGCTTTGATTTCTAATACGTTTATAATATACATGTATCTATATTCTACTTGCAATCTTGAAGATAATGTCTGCTTCAGATAACAGAGCATATTTTATCTGACATCTTACAAACTTACTAAACGCATTATGTGCTTGTATGCCATTAATTCTGCTTCAGTAACATTCACTCTCTTCTCTGCATTTATATCTCTTCTTTTAGCCCACCATCATACAAATAATGTGCTAAATTATCACTCATTCTCAGAAGGCACAAAAGGTCTCTTTACAAAACTTCACACGTTCTGATAAGGCCCGTATTGTTAATGGCAGTTATATGTAGTAAATTTTAGGACTGGTACAGAAAGGTTATGACTTCCGGTATAACGTAATGGTTATGATATGTAAGATTTTAATAGATGTAATTTGTTTCCCTTAGCCTATAATTCCTTATGGTGATCATTACGCATTTTACAACTGATCAAGAGAAGATTAATAATAGAGAAGAAAGAATAAATTGTTGATGCACTAACTAAGTTCTGATGATTTAATCCATAGTGGTATTCTGTTTTCACTTCTTTTGTAATTTCTTTCTTGTCTGCCTTTGTCTGTCACACTTTCAGTTTCATTCTGTATGTACCTGTATATCTGTCTATCTCTCTTTATGTATATACTGGTCCTCGACCAATTCTCCTCAAGTACCATTTCTCGCCAACTGATCTTAGCTGCTGTGCTGTTGATCTTGCAAATGTGCATATTTTCAGTGAATAATAATAGTTTGAAGGAAAAACACCGTTCTAATTTCTACGTGAGTAAAACTAATAATTTCAGAAGAAAACTAAAAAAAATGGGGTAAAATGAAATGAGGTGGCGAGAATTGGTACTTGGCGAGAGTAAGTCCTTTGCCAGTACATGTTTATAAAAGTTAAAATTTTATACATTTTGCTAGGGCATTTAATGCTTCGTATATTATTTATGAAATGCAAATGAATTTGTTAGTTTTATTTTCATTATTACCTCACCATTTTAATGATGAATAAATGATTTAAAGTCAGAACAGAATTTATGTTGTTGCTTGACTTATTACTCCCTGTCTGTGGCTGTAAGATAACTGCTATTGAGTATGATGAGTAACCCCATTGAGTTGAATTTCATCTTTTGATTAACTCAAGTATTACCTTAATCTGATATATCTAATTATTTTACTCACTTTGGTAAGATTCTTTGGAGCATAGACTCCATTAACCCTTTCAATACTACAGGCCAAAATGGACTGATCTAAGACGACAGAAAAATAACACACCATTGTGATACTTGGGGTTGGAAGCATTAGGTCCAGTTTGGCTGATAACATTTTTTTTATTTTTGATGACTGTTGGGCTTTTAATCTTTGTAATGGTGTATTTGTTCTAGAAGTTTCTTCAGTTCAGAGCAAATTCATTGTCTCCTTACCTAGGTATGTGTGGGGTTCAGATGTAAACATTATCCAAGTGGATCCCTCTCTGAAAAAAAAATACTCAAGTTGAAAAGAGCAACACAGACTGAATGCTCCTGGATATTACACAGCAGGTGTTTTAAGTGCAGTAAAAAAGTCAAATATCTGTGGGGACACAAGTCCAAAAAGTGTTTTGATAGAATCCAAAATATGTACAGGGTTGAAGGCCTAAAGCAGAAGTTGATGATATGTATGAGCAAGGGTCCATAATTTGAGGGACAGAAATTCAGAATTATTTAGTGCAGTGGTCCAAAATGTGTAGAGGCAAAAGTATAAAATCTGTAGGCTAGGTGACCGGAGTCCAATTGTGTACTAGTAGAAGTCCAAAATGTGTAGGGGCAAATTAATTCCAAAATCTGTAGGGACAGAAGTCCATAAGTGTATTTAAGTAGACGGCCAAAATATGTAGGGGACAGAAATCCAAAAAATGTGTAGGAGGCAAAAGTCCAGAATGTTTAGGTGGAGAAGTCCAAAATAGGTAGGGACAAAATTCCAAAATCTGCAGGGGGCAGAGTCCAAAATTAAAAAATCTGCACATGGCCGAATCCAGAATATGTACTAGCAGAAATGTGTAGGTGCAGATGTCATGTAGGGGCAAAAGTCCAAAGTGTAAAGGTACAACAGTCTATAGTGTATCTCTGCAGGTTCAGCTTTGTTATTATATAGTAGACATCTGACTCATGTCTCCCTTTCTTAGAGTACCTTGTAATAGTCATACTGTGACAAAGAGGACATCACACGATCAGTGGGAGCTTGGCCTTATGTTAGATTATAAATTTTGCTTCATATAAAGAATTACATAGATTTTATGCATGTGGTATAATATGGAATTTATTAGAATAATATTTGCTATATTTTATTAATAAGGAAAAGACCTAGATTTGAAAATTCCCTCATTATTTATTTCAATGCTGTATGATATGTACTTGCATTTTGCTCTTAAAAAACACAAAAAAACAAAACCCCAAACAAATACAATCACTCCTTGAATAATCCCTCACACAAACCAAGTCAATCACATTATATGAAGCTTTAAGTATTGCAGATCTCAACCAGGAAATCCTAATTTTGAAACATTCTTAATGTTTCAAATAACAATGTTTTGTATAAAAGAAATGAAACAAAAACTTAAGTGATATTGGTTTTGAAGACCTTTTTTTCATAACACAACTTATTTATCTACACGTACCTTTAAATACAAGATTTCCAATCTGCAGATATCAGAGCTAGTTATAAAAATATTCAATTCAATTGAAGAGGTTTTTATAAATTTTTTTGTCATAAAAATTATTTGAGCTATAAACACATCTGACATTCCACCAGTGCTGGAATATGCTTTTTAAAAACATTTATCTTCTCTGAAATATCAAATCATTTAAAATTGATTGAGCCTGACTGTGGCAAACATACACCTGATCTAAGTCAAACTTGCCTTTGAAATAGGTTAGATGAATAGAAACTTACACTTGGCTGGTCACAGGCCAAAGTTCCACAACAATTTATTATATTACTGAAATTTGCCATGTATATTTATCTAAAGGAAGGGAGCTGGAAGCTTTTCTACTTCATATATAAGATGGTCTTTTCCTCAGTTAAATGTGTCTATATGATTTGTAAATTTGACATAAAAGTTCCATTACATAGGCTAGTGAAACATAGTGGGAAATTTGACTTTTGTAGAGGTGAAGAAAGGTAACACGTACCTTACAGAAGTTGACTTAATGTTCTTGATCTGATTATTATCCCGACTGACTTACTTTGTCATTCAGTATAGATTATATAGACCTGGATAATTTGAGGTAACAAACGTTGTTTGTGTTTCATTCATTTTAGATCAATAAATGCTCAAATCAAAGGATAAGCTGACAAAAATATTTCTATAGGTAAAGAAATTTGTCATATAAAGTATTGAAATTCTGTCAACAAATTTTTGCATTGATGGAATTTCATTTAAATATCTCTTTGAATCTGTGTTTGTTAATAGTCCGTAGGAAAAGATGTGACTGAATCACATTTTAAAGGAAAATAGCATTTAAATATTTCATTTACAAGTTAGGTTAGGTAAGGGTAGCCTTTGTGTTATGTACACATGGGTTCTATATAAATTTGACAATCCCACTCATTAAAAAAACAACAACAAACAAACAAACAAATTTGCTCTGAAGTCTATGCATGAAAATTATCTGTGAAGCAAGAATACATAATGTAGGTCTTAGATCTAACATTCATATTTAAATCCAAAAGTTGTGTCTACTTTTTAATTTCAAAAGGATATCATAGGGGGATGATGTGATATTTTTACTTAATGTGTTAGTTTCTTTCGAGGTAATAGTACCTTTGATTGGAAAATTCAGTTATAAGGTTAAGGTTTGACTGATAAGTCTACCCCCTGCGGAACACTATAATAAGAGTTGGCTAATATTAGCTTATGTATACACATGCAATGATTTTAATTAGAAAACAACATACCCCAGATACCATGTCCAAGGCTGTATTGATCCTTTGTACACTTCCATATCTATACTCTATTTGATGATGAAACTTACACACTTGTTGATTGGTTCAAAACTACTTAGCAACTTGGTTGAAGAAACACAAAGGAAAAAGGGGTGTCAGACATAATAATAGATTTGTGACTGCAAGCTACTGATGTTTCTTGCAGCATCTTACATACAGCTTTAATAGAAGCAAGATGTGATCATTACCATGCCTTAAAGAAGTTAAGATTTGCTAGCATAATACATTATCCATTTTGCTATGATGTATTCATTTACATAAGAACATTGGTATGTTTAACATCCTTGACACTTGACTTTAAAAATAAAAATCAATTGATAATTGAGAAGAAAGAATTGAAAAAGAATTACTAATAAGAAAGTTGTGATTTATTTGTAAAAGCATACAAAAATCCAGTTTAATGGAAAAAAAGAATGCAGTGGAAATTAATTTCTAAGCATTATGCTGGGCTTAAAGAGAAAGCTAAAATGTTATGGAAATATAAGGAATGAAGATTATTAAATTATGGTGATTTTTTATCATAGACAAATACAGTTGAATCTCACAAAATAACTGAATCGCGAATAAACTTAGAGTTTTTGAGACTTCAAGTTTTCAAAAATACAATATCTCTTATGCTGAATGCTATTCCGACAAACCAACTCATATGATATTTCACAGGTATTGTAGTCTTTGGACTGTGAGATTTATTCAAGAGATCGAAAACTTCAACGTCAATGTTCGAAACATCAAGATGCAATTTGGTTAATTTATCAAGGAAAAAAATCGGGACCGTACCTTTACTTCAATAGATCGAGAACTCTGAGAAAATGAGTTTTCAAGATTCAACTGTATATACATGCACATGTAATAGTAAATGAATAAATAATGTAGTAAAGCATGCAGCTCTACATAACAATACACACATAGTGTTTACTGAGGTGTTGAAGAGGGGTTTAAGGTTTCAGGGAATTAGATCGATATTATAATTATATAATTGTGTGATTTACAGTATAATTTAGCTACCGGTATACTTATTGTGATTGATCCTGGGATGGAGAATAGTCCCTTGGTGTTTGCAATACTTTTATATATTTGCACTACTTTTTATGTTTACAAAATAAACTATCATTTGATTGTATTAAATTTAGATAAAGGATTGACTCAGTTTTTGCTTAAGAGTAAAAAAAACTACTAAATTTTACTGGGGCCTCCATGGCCGAGTGGTTAGTGTGTTCGACTTCAAATCAAAGGGTTCGGGCTTTCCGCAGCACCACTCCATGGTTGGCCATCCCTGTCTTTCAGATGAGACAGTAAAAACCAAGGTCCCATGTCAAAGTAGGTGTTGGCACGTTAAAGAACCCTCCCTGCTCTGCGGACAGCAGTGCTGAGCACAGGCAAGATTTGTCGCCCTTCACCGGCACACTGTGACATCTCCATATGAGTGAAATATTCTTGAGTGGGATGTTAAACAACAATACAACAACATATTAACACAACAACAATAACGCAACAGCAACAACTAAATTTTTCTAAAATTATCACTTTGATTTATGTCTGTATTTTATAATAATGTAGGATTTAATTTTCAAAATTAACAGCTACAAATTGAATTGACAACATTTAGAAAATACTGAAACTGACAGTCTATGTCAAATTTAAACTTTTTTATTAATCAAGTGATGATAGTAATTTCATTATTTTACATTTTCAGACACTTCCATGAGTGAGCCAGATTACCATTACAGATCAAAGGATCAGCCTATTGACCCATCCAGGATGAGTGTACATACACCCTCTCACTTCCACAGTGTGGATACTTACATTCAGAATACCATAAACACACTTCCTCAGACAATGGACAGGATCGCTCAGCTTAGGTTTGTTATATTCCATAGGAGATGAGTACTAGGACCTGCTTTGAGATATGCTTATCTTGTAGATCTAAGGCTTACTGTGAAAATATGGCTCTATGAAGATGACATTTCTTTGCCTAAAAGTTCTAAGAAATCATGGCCATGCACTTCGGGATATGATAAGTTTATGCCCCAAATCTGCATGCATATGCATATATCATATACCCGGTACACATACTTATGCCTCGGAAATCATGAGCACATACACGTACACATACTTTGATGTCATGTGCTTGTCTCAGAAATCATTTCCATGCACATGCACATGTATAATCATAGAAATTGATATCATATGTGTATATCTCAGAAAAGTAAAAATGCATACATTGATATCACTTGTCCTTACCACACAGTTCAAATACTGTAAGTCTAGATATTTTTGGTCAAATTTATTTTTTCTCAGATCCACTATTTATTGTTTATTCACAGGACTGCATTTTGGTAGGTATACCTGTTTTTGTAAGTGAAATATGTTACATTGTATTTGATTCATGCTAAAGTTGGATTAGAATATGAGAAATTTAGTTTTGTTAGATGATACCATTTGTATTTACAGGAAAATACAGTTCTTTCAAATAAAACTGGATTTACTATATACTCTCTCCATAGATATCTCATGACTATCTTACAGACAAATTGATTTTGACAAGTCTGTTCTATAGTGGTAAGACACTATTTCATAAAATAACCAGTATTTCTTTCGCCTTTCCGCAGACAAGAAGTCCAGAAACACTACCATAAGTACCAGAAACCTTACAGAGGAGAAATGGGTATCCAGACATACTACCCACATCAGATACCTAACTATTTCCTGGTCAGTACAGTGTTTGCACTGTAGCAAAGAAGGGTTTACTTTGTCATAAACTGTGAAAAATTTGCTGAACTTTCATCTTTATATTTTGATTTCTGTTTTACTTTTGATAATTTTATCAGTCTCTTTCTGGGAAGCTGAAGGAAACTTATAGTTTCCTCTGTCTATCCATCCACTTGTCTGTCCATCACTCCCACAGTCCATCTGTCCATCCAAACTCATATCTTCTAAATCTTTCATCAGTATTTGATCATACCGGTACTTCACACAATTATCCTTCAGGATATAGGTCTTTGGACAATGTCATTTCTGAAGGATTAAGGTCACTCATGATTAGGACAAAATTTTAAGATAAGAGCTTATATTGTAGTTAATGATCATATATCACACAAACACATTATGGACAACTGACTTTGGACAAAGGAGACTTTGGGTCTTTAACAGAAAGATCAAAGTCATGCAAAATGCAAACGTTTTCTGTAGAAAAAGGGTTATCATTTCACAGGCAATGAGCATATAATGCACAATTATGAGATGGGTAAATGACTTTTGGACCCAGGTCACTCAGAGTCTGGAAAGGTCAAGGTCAATCAGAATTTAAGTTTACTTATATATAGATGAAGTCTCTTGACAACTCTTTTTAATAGTTAACAATCATATATCACACAAATATATAAGTGGCAAATGCCTTTCTTACTCAAGGTCATTGGTAATTTTTGTTTATCAGATAAAAGTCACTCAGAATATAACCCTTACATATACAGTGAAGTTGGTCTATAGCAAAGTCAAAGGGGATTAACCTTTGACTTCATTATAGGCATCCTTTGTTTTAAGAATCAGAATTTACTACACAAACAGGTAAATAGTCATTCTTTTCGGAGATTTTATTCCTCTTCGTTATAGAACTGAATTCCCTTTAAGCTGATTCTTTATAGACTGACTCTACTGTAAAAAAAGAGCCATATTATTTAAAGTGATTTTCAACAGTTAATGATGATATGCAAGTAGAAATAATATTTTTGATAGAACCATTGTCATATGTGGAAGATAATTTATTAGATGCTTTCTAGGAGCATCAATTAGCGTAACTGATATTCTTGTTTCAGTATGATAGCTAAGATGCCCCAAGTCAGTGAAGTTATCACTTATGTGTTGATCTTTAATTTCAGTGTCGCAGTATTGTAGATGATGTTGTGAATAACTTCCTGGATTTATACTTCAAACCAGCAGTTCCTATGGTAGAGAAAGAGGCATATTTGTAAGTAACAACAAAAGTGTATCAGGTTCAACAAAGAATGAATCTATCTAACTATTGATAATTCTCACCTCCTATGGCCACATGGGGCAGAAAGCTTATTTAAAGTTATTGAGCATTTCCATTTATGAATGTAAACATTATGATCAATCATTCAAATCAATTGTATATCAATTATTTCATATTTTGAAACATGTTTTTCATATCAGAATTATGGCATTAGACAGGAATGTGCAGGTGCTGGTTGCCTTGTGTAATTATATCTTTATTATGATACCCCTAACAATCCCCCCGCCCCCAAACAGAAATTGGGGTATATTAAAACCACTCTCTGAAAGCAGTTTTCTCTATTGGTATAGGGGAAAGAGAGTTTTCATATTGCATACATACCTGCACATTACACTAAATTTTGATTCTGATATTTGACCTATAGTGACCTCTACCTTGAACTTTGACCTTACAATAGTTGTTTGGTTAAGAGGTTCTGAAAACCAGAATCTGTTCAGAAAAATTTGTGCAGGGGGTATTATATCCTGTTTGATTAACTCTAGTTGATAATACATAAGTTAATTTTTTTGTAGTGCCATAGTGGATCAGAGAGAACGAGAAAGAGAACAAGCCAAGGAGACACTGGCTGAGAGAAAGGCTATCCAGCTTATGATGGAGGCTATAGTGCTAGATGTAAATCATATTTATATGCCTTACCGTAACTGTAACAGTGTTGTGTTTCTGTTGACAGAGATTACTAACAAATCACAGTCATTAGAATTAGAATCCAAACATGTACACAGAATTCCTGACTATATTTTAGATTATGATGATATTTTCTGGTATTCATATGAAAACTACAGCCTCATCCCCTCCCATGAGGGCAATGAGAATTCAGGCAGAAGCTATTTAGAGAAAAGTTAGTAACTTAATAAATATGATGAAATATTGTAAATAAGTATGATGATGAAATATATGTACAGTAAAAACTGTTTATAATGTTTCTGGTTGTAATGTTTTTCTGCATGTAACGTTTTCATTTTCAATTCCCGAATAAACGCCCATATAAACCTATGTTAAAATATATGGATACAATGATTCTGGATATTACATTTTTTCGTTTATAACGTATCATAATTTAGGTCCCAGTATAATAATATTGTCGTGTATAACGTTTCTTCCTAGTTTGAATGGTTTCAACACATGTTGAATTAACAAACAAACACCTGAAAACGTGTTCAACCGACTGTAGGGAATACATGGCCATATGAAAATAAAGCCTGACGTATATTTCTTAAGTAAAAACTTACTCACAGATGTTGATCATACACATTTGGAAAGATTAGTTTCAATTAATCTCACATTTGTGCCTCTCAACACA
>JACSZP010061304.1:0-10036 GCA_016161895.1 Pinna nobilis
AATCATATCATATTACGGACCGGCTCGTGCCGGCCCGTAATAAATAAAAGACTAAATATACAATAATTTAAAATATATATTAGAAATATATATATACATGTATATATATAACAACAAGAGAAACAATTGAAACGAAAGGAAATGCAATTAAAAGCTAAAAGAACACATCAAAAATANNAGGGGGGTTTTGTAAATTTCGAAAACTGATGAAAATTGTAACAAAGTTTAACAGCTGGTGAAAACAAATAAAAGACGATGTGCATCGATTGAAAGTTGAAAAGGTTGTGACGGATTGTTGTGCAATCAGGGCTGAAGTAGGAAGATGGCTGTAGCTAATGCTGGGATTTAATTGGTCCAAATTCGAATTAAAAGATTGCACAACAGATAGAAATATATTACCGGAAACGGGCCTACGGCAGAAAATTAGAACTTGGATTTGATTGGCCAAAAAGAAGGATAGAATAAGTACGACCAGCTGTACGAAATTAGACCGGAAATGGATTTTGTAAATGTACTTAAGGAAAATTTAAATTAAAACTAATGTGGCATCACAGACATAAATCAGTTTATCGAGATAAACATTTATTTCTAAGAAACGTCGAAATTAACACATAGTCGAACTACATTCCACACATTTTAAGCAATATTACAGGAAAATAATAATTGAAGAGTAGGTTCATTGTGAAAACAATTTGGACACTTATCTGATTGACCTACTTTCCATTAACTTTTAAAAGTTGTTTATTACAGTTCAATGAATTTGTTCTTGAATTCAGCAACTTGTTTATCTTTAATATTAGCTATTTTTGTACAAAATGATTTTTCTTAAAAAGTGAAATTTATATTCGTCTTCAACCCATTTCCTCTCCGAGGTAGGCCTAACAAATTTATTTTCTAATAAAACATTATAGAAGAAACTACATATGTTATCTTCAATGCACTTGAAGATATTGCCACAAAACAAAATGTTATTGACTGGCTTTATATTGATAAAAATATTCCTCGGAGTGTCATATACACCACAGTATTTATTAAAAACATTGATAAGTATATAATATTCACAGATCCAATTACTTTCGTTTCTGATTACACCATTAAATAGACTGATAACTTTAAAACCCTTTACATCAAATAAATCGTTTATTTGAACAATTTGTTACTCCATATAGGCTGAGAGTGAAACTGATCACTTTGAAGATCAGAATTAATTTGTTTACACTCATTAAAACCAGACAATACTTCAATGTAGAAACGTGGCCATGGGATACCTTGTAATACATAACTAATATCAGAAAAGTGTGTAACATTTGTTTTTAAAATAAAATTACAATCCAAGTTCTGATGTATGAAAAAAGATGTATTATTAATTATGATTTGCTGTCCGAAATTTAGCTAACATTGTTCTTTTCTAGGGGGTAAAACTTTCAGATAATTTTCAAATGGATGGGAGTTTTTGAGGCATCTATATAATATACATTTATTAGAATCATGAATTGATGAAGTCCATGCTCGTCCAAGTTTTAGGGCTACGTTTAGTCATTACGTATTAATGATAGTCTGAGAGGTCCAATGATTTGAGGTTTCTTTTTCATGATGTAGTTGGTCCAATCGTGTCTGTATTTTTTGTCATTTCGTTAGCTAATATTTTATACCATAAATAAGAAATTTTAGACTGTTTGTCTTGGATTTGATATGCCCAAAGATTGAGCATTCTCCGTTGTATACGCGTTATCAAAGATTCAAAACCTGTCTCACCTTAAAGAATATATATGTGATCTCTTTATTGCCAAATATAGCCATATGTACCGCTGCTAATTCTTTTTACAACATCTTTTGGAAGATGCAATGCATTTCAAAACAGTAGCAGAATAATGTAATTTGAACAAAGCTAGTGTGTTAACAATACAATATTTACTAAAAGACGTTTAATTTTCTGAGGGTTTTCCCCATACATGAAACTTTTTTTCTTCAGTTCCTTATTAATCTTGTACACTTTTTTTTGTAAAGAAATGTTTGTGTTAAGAAGATGTATAAAGCTAAATACATTGCATATGAACAGATCTTAATATCAACAGTACTGTCTCATTTGTTCTTTAAAGAACCCATTAACAAACATTTAGAGTTTTTTATACGCCCGTAGAATGACGGGACGTATTATGGTATGGCGTTGTCCGTCCGTCTGTCCTTTAACTTTTTCCTAAATTCGAGGACATACCAGAAACTGTACCAGTACCACCATCTACGTGTTGAGATATTTCAATTATCATTAATATTATTATTCAAAATAATTATTCATTATTTACTTTTGCAAACAATTACTATCTTTGCATTCTCGAACTCTATTAGATAGTATTTCTGCTACTAAAATAAAAATAATCGCTAATGCAGGACATCCTTGTCTAATTCCTTTGTTCATTCTACATATCTTTGAAATAAAACCGTTATTTTTAATTTTGAAAATTGGGTTTTTATACATTATCTCTATCCACCTGATAAAGTGTTCACCAAAATTAACTTTTTTCAATGCACTGAAAATGAAATTACATTCGACTGAGTCGAGCTTTCTTGCTAAGACAAAAGTAAGTATTCATAAGTGACTTTTTGAGTTTTATAAGATTTTCTGAAACGATATCAAACATTATTATTATGATTCCCTTAAACATAATTTTGAATCCAGAGGAATTCCATTTTCACAAAAATTATCTATAAATTACATAATTAGGTGTAATGGCTAAATGATCGGACAACCTCGTTTTATAAACACTAAGGGGGGGGGGTGTTCTGGTATATGTTTCATATCAAAAGTTTTAGAGATAAATACAAAATCAATACGACTCTTTGGTTTGTCATCATCATCGTGCCATGTAAACCAGGTTTGTCTACATTCACACCCCTTCACACATCTGATAGATCAAAGTATTCAATAAGCTCATTTAAAAAATCTAGCACTTCTTTCTACAATGTGACACTATAAAAAATTGAAAGGAATCGAGACAAAAATAAAAAAGTTCTAGCATTTTGAATGTAATTCCACTATTTCGAAATTAAAAGGGCATAACTGCCAAATATTGTCAGAATGGCGATATTTTCGCACCCCTGAGAACGGTTCACACAATGATGCATCCTACGAAGTTTGGCAAAAATCCAGCCATAATTATGTGTTATTGCCGAAAATGTCCAGACAGACGGACGGACGGATGGACAGACAAGACAGACGGACAAAAAACGCCATACCATAATACGACCCGTCTTCAACGGGCGTATAAAAATCAATTCTCGGCTTTTCAGAATTTGGGACATAAAACTTTACAATAGAATATGTTTCATCATCACGCGTAAAATTCACCGTCAATATCTTTATGTACATGGATAGATTCACTGGGAAAAATTTCCCGGAAAAGAATGGAGACACATCTACTGTAAGGTGATTGAGTTCTGGAGACAAAGTAGGAATGTTTCGATAACAACATTCGCTTCTGAAACATACTTTTTTGTATAGGGCTGAACTGAACTTCAATCAACGTTATGGTTTGTTTGTAATTCGATTCCGGAATTCAACTTGATTGTAACCGTTAAGATTCATGATCTTATATGTGATTCCAAGCCGCTTCCTGTTGCCTGTTTTGTTGTAAAGAAGGAAATTCAATATACGTTTGAAATCTGATGTAATCGTTTGTGTGATAAAGCTAAAACCCCATAAGGGTTACAATTGCTTAAACTGAATAGGTTATGGTTAGTCGGTCCTCGTCCTTTAGTCCTCTTCATTCGCTGTGTTGCCAAGGTTTTGTTCAGCATAGACTGTAGAACAACCCAGTCTCATCAGTATTGTAAATAACTTCTTTGCCAAAGTCCTTCAGTTTTTTATACGTCCGTCGAAGACGGGACGTATTATGGTATGGCGTTGTCCGTCCGTCTGTCCGGACGTTTATTGCAATAACTCGAATAATATTTGCCCGATTTTCCCAAACTTGGTGGGAAGCTTCATTACCTGAACCGCTCTTCCGAGTAAGAAGATATACTATAAGATACTATATATATATAAGGGAGGGTCATAAAGCAACACTTTTTTTCTCAGGTGCTCGGACATTTTTCTTTTCCTAGTAACTATCCATAAGTATACATAGGAACTGTGTTGTGTTATTTATTAGTATATTTATTATTCTGCATCATAGATCTACCTTGTTATATGATCATGTTTGACATGTTGTCAATCTGATCTAGAGCTATTTCATCATTGCACTTTTTTTTTTTAAATTATGATTATTTAACAAATAAAATATCCAATTTTATTGCTAACTCAAATATAATTTCTTATATACAGGAGATAATTATTATTACAGTGCAATATTTTCCTCGCTTGAGGTCGGGCTCTGCCTATCGTTCTTTTTATGACCTTCACCTCTTTTCTGGGTTTCTGGGTTAGTAGTGTTGTCGAACCCAGGCCCCACGTGTATTTGGATTCTGCAGAATATGGTGAGTTCCGTTGGCTTGAAAGCAACACTTACGATAGATATTAACACTGATGTCCTAACCCTTTGTGGTGGCCCGGCATTCTGACATTGCATAAAGAAGTCACTGAATGTCAAGGTCAGTATACATATTGATGCAGGGTTAACAATTAAAATGCATGCATTTTTGGCAAAAAGTAGAACAGACCATTGATTCAATGATGTTATGGATATAAATCACGTGACCCAAATTGATCTTTCTCAGGGTTCTTCAAATTGTTCTTGAAACATGTAGAAAGTTTTGGATCAGATCAATTAATTAAGGTTTTAGTATTGGAAAATTCTCTACAACACAAAATCCGAGAATTACATCATTTTTTGACAAAAACGGGACAAGGCCCTGGAATTTATAAAAAAACAACAACAACAACAAAACAATCACTTTGTTAAATATTTCGTGCAAACTGCTATCTTCATGCCTTGCCAATAGAGTGAAACTAATACTAAATTTGAAAAATGAAAACCAAATCCTTAAGGGTCGATACATTGGGTAAAGCTCTAGAGAAATTTATGATGTTCTTAATAGTTCTCTTAGTACTAAACATAGACTTTGATAAAGCCTTTGATTCAGTATCTTGCTCCTTTATATGTAAAGCATTCAATTTTTTAAACCTTTTGCTCTAATCTTATACAATAAACATAAACTTTTCAGCATAATGCAAGTATTTTGTGTTAAACATTCTTTAATTAGTTGATGTTACAGGGTTCCAACAGTCTCGGTAAAAGTCACCTTTTCGTTAATTCTACGGTCGGTACAATGTGTTGGTTTACCAATACCGCCTGTCATTGGGTCGAATGCTGTCTGATATGTTTCATAACGGTTGTTAGACCGTTCACTCCGTTTACATCGGGCCGGTTGCTCATCTCTCGGTTAAATTTAACCAAGGTTTAAATATAACTCTCGGTTAAATTTTGTAACCGAGGGTCACATAACCTAGGATTAAATGTGCGTTGCTGAACAGCAATGTAACCCGTGGTTATACAACCCTCGGTTAAAATTATAACTTAGGTTTATTTTAATCAGGGGATTTTCGAGTATCCCATAATGCACTGTTGTTTACGCTGGAAACAATACTGAATAGGCATTATATTAGGGCTTATACATGCAAATCTACTGATAGGCCCGAGCAATGGAAGACACGCCTAAAAAGAGAAGGAAAAAGCCCAATTTTACAAAGGAAGAAGAATTGTTAATTAGTACTGAGGTGGGGAACTATTTTGACATCCTAAACAGCAAGCATACTAACAATGTAGCCAACAAGCGAAAAAATGAGGTTTGGACACTCATCGCACAGAAAGTTTGGGCCTATGTACGAATGTGGGTACCGGCGATACACCCAACGACATGTGGGAAACCTGAAATTCCGTGGAAACCTATCTTATTCAGATGGATAATGTGCTGTGTGTGTAGTCGGCCACTTAATGAATTGGTCTACTTTGGATATTACTGCATTTGTGAGCGAATCTACCAAGCTACCGAACGCAAAGCAATGGCCAGTTGGTCCTGTACCGAAACAGAAGTTTTCTTCTCGGTTCCCCGACACAAATCTTCATGTAACAGTTGAACAAGGTATGCAAAAGATTGTTTACCAAATCTATACCTTATTCTCATCTCATTGTCTGTAAGATTATGTAATGCAGTAACCCTGGATCTATATATTCTTTCTTTTCTCTGTTCAGGCAAATTTGCTGATTGCAGCGCCAGCCTTGCAGCCATTTTGGAATTTTAGCCCTCGCTTAAAAATAGTAACAGAGCTACAAAGCTCGGTTAGATTTCACAAATATAACTAAGGTTTTAACGAGGGTTAAATTTAACCAATGGGTGAGCAACAGAATTTAAATCAGATTTAAATTTTAACTCTCTGTTAAGTCATTTAACCGAGGGTTAAAATTAAACTGAGAGTTGAGCAACCGGGCCCTGATCAAGATATAGAGCTCACCGCGGGTGTGTCAGGGGATATTGTTTAAAAACCTTGTCACAAATTTCCTCGTTGAAGGGTATTTCATTCATAGAATTATTAGTTGCATAATTCACCATTTTAAAAAATAAAAATGAGTACTAATTACATGAAGGAGCATTTAGATGGTGACTCTGATATTCTGGTACACAAAGAACATGACAATCTGATTCAAGTGAAAATACAGAGTAGGCATATCTCTTCAATACAGTATAAACTATCGGTAAAATGCACTTAAACTGAAATTACCAGCTGGTATTGTAAATGTAGAGCTGGTGCAACAGTAGTTGTTGTATGTTCTCATATTACTTCAATCCTTTAGTATTTGAGATTTTTTTTGCTAGACACCAAAACAATCAAAAGTATGGTGTAAAACATTTAGGCCAACATCAAGTCTCTCGAATGGAGAACTCGCACACCCCTCTGTTGAAGGTCAACCAGAAGTTGCAGAATCCTGCGATCATTTTGAAACAGTTTATTTAGAATTCTTTTTTTTTCAGTAAACCTTAAAGTACTTGTCTTTTTTAGTTGCTAGAAATTTATTGCTTGAAATTTATTTTAATTTAAAATCATGTTAATTTTTGAACGAAAATACATTTGAATGCACGATGAAATGTTAATATACCTCATATTCAACCTTAACATGCATTATCAATATCGATTTTCGATCTTTTTCCCAGGATGAGACTGGTCAGCTTGATGGAAGATGGACCCATGCTGAAATTCTTCCCCTGCTCTTTTCTTTCAGTCCATCCATTATGTTAGATTCAGACGACTTGGCACCTTCTCTCATCGGAGGCACAAACACAGACATTTCTTGGGAGAGCCCTGGAAATCATGGATGTTTTTATACGAAGTAACAAGCAGCTCATCTCACGGCCATGCGTCCACTCAGATTCCGCTACACACGCTCTTCACCTTGTCCACCGAAAGAATTTACTTGTGCGGGTGCATGCCTTTCTGAATCTGTCACCTTCCGCTCAGAGAACAAGTGTACGATGCACGGTGTAAAGTTTGTTATATTGAAGTAAAGTTGTACTTGAATAAACTCAGGATATTCAATTTGTAAAAAGTAGTCAGAACACCATGACGCGTTGTCAGTCACGTGGTGCAGCAACCAACCAATCATGATGCAGTAGGTGTATGAAACCAATTTTAAAACCAATCAACAGAACTTGACTTCCTACCCACGAACTAAATTTAATTTATTTACTTTAATAAAACTCCATCCTATTGTCCTTAGATGTGACAGTACTACGGCGCTACACAGATGCATTTCGGCATCGCACACGTTGCATTCTTGCTATTAAGACGTGTTTCCACATAGAAAAGGAAAAAAAACATCATACATCCTTCAGAAAAAACAAAAGAAAGAATAGAAGATGGGATGTAAACATTCAAAGATGGAATCACAACAAAGTGGTCGACGTTCTGTCAAGTCAAAAGAACGCGATGTTCTCACGACAAATGACAGTAAAGATTTTTGCTAGATGGGTACACCGCTCGTATCAAATCATAGTAGCGCGTCGACGAGCCTAAGGACAAGGAATCATTGAAAATATTTAGGGTCCTGATGACAGAGGGTCTGGAGCTTGGTTGGTTCATTGTTGTTTAACGTCCCACTCAAGAATCTTTCACTCGTATTAAGACGTCACCGTGTGCCGGCGAAGGGCGACAAATGCTCGGCCCTTATGGTCGTAGTGCAGGAAGGATCTTTAACGTGCCAACACCTACTGTGTGTGACACGAGACAGTTTAATCCGTCTCATGCGAAAGACGGACCGCCAACTGTACCGTGTGCTCGAACCCCGATTCGAAGTCGAACACGCCATTAGGCCACCTGACAATCTCCTGACTTTGTGGGAAAATGACTTCCTAGCTGTCAGACAATTTGAAGAAACAGTGGACACGTTTCTGTCATCTCGATCTCCGCTACAAGTTTGACAAGTCTTATAGCTACTTAAAGTTCAGGGGCGCCACTAGTTTTGATTAATGTCTGTCCCTGCCAGGTGAGATTATTTCTGAGCAAGAAAACAAAACAGTCTGTAACTGTAAGTCACCGTAAATGAACATCACACAACACAGGACGAAGTTCTTGCTGGTTGGATCCGAAAAGTGACAGATGGCGGGAAAAAGTAACTCATGTCCAACAACTTTGTCGTGTAATTCTTTAGAAAACATTTGACTGGTGATTTCATTCGTACACTGGACACGTCTAGAGGCTACGTAGAGAGATAGAACAGGATTTTCTTTGAAGCCTTCTTGTCCGTCATCGTGGCCTAGTAGTTAGTGTTCGCCTTCTGGACGTGAGGTCGTGGGTTCGAATCCGAGCCGCGCTGCGGTTTCACTTGTTTTTGAGTTAGTTTAGTTATTCATGTTAGTTAAGTTAGTTAATATAAATTAACGCCACTTTAGTTTATTCATGTAAAATCATAGCTTAACGTGTAATGTAGATTACGCACGATTGATCCAATAATGTTGAAAACGCTTACGTCCTATATTGCGTGAATAGTCATATTTGAGCCATTTTAACACAGAGTTCAATTTCGCCCACGGACTATTTGTTCAGTTCTGAATTTCAAAGCTGCATTTAATATGACCTCTACTAGAATCGTAGAATTCCAAGTTACTGAAATAAAAGATCTGTGAGTCAGTTACAAAGCTATTTTCTTCCTGCAATATTAAGAAATTCTTTGCTGTATTTATGTTTTCAATTTTATTTTCTAACCATCTGATCTGAATAAGCCATTGACTGCCGAGCCCTCAGTGCTGTACTTGAGAGTGTCAGGAGTATTCCAAGAAAAACTTCAGGAGGTATTTCATACCATAAGATTCGACAGAAGTGTTTTATTTCTGTTGTCACTGTGCGAAAAATCTGCTAAAGCTTTGAGCTAACACAAATCTCAAGCTCACTAGCTCCAAGTTTCTTGATTGTGCTCCCTTTCTTTATGATGTTCTGAAACACCTGTTTATTTTGTCTGAAACTTACCAGGGGTCAGAGTCGGAATTTTATGAAATCCATCCA
This sequence comes from Pinna nobilis, assembly GCA_016161895.1. Lineage (NCBI taxonomy): Eukaryota > Metazoa > Mollusca > Bivalvia > Pterioida > Pinnidae > Pinna > Pinna nobilis. Next base: position 9,491 of record JACSZP010061304.1, read on the forward strand.
CTCCTTTCCTCTAGAATCTGAATTTTAGAGGAGACAGACAATATCTTAGGAGAGCTTTAGGAGATTGTTTCAAGTGATCCAGTAGCTGATACTTATGGCTGATACATGTTCCAGTTTAGCGGTCATAATATCAGGGATGCTTGCAAGTCGTTTGACACACGCACACACACACACAGTAGTTTAAGAGGTAGGGTTAGTGATATTGGGGATAGTAGGGTTGTGTCAGCAATGCCTGAGTTTAAAGATCCAACAGTAGGGGTTAGAGGTCAGGTTAAAGGTCATCCGCAAAGGTCCGATATACATTTTTTTCCAATTTAAATTTAACAACCGTGTTTTTGAAGTTATTCCAATTTTTTACTCGAATGAAATTCGTCCCGATTAGCGGTTCATCTCGTATTAATCCAAATTTGGGTTAGCCTGCGTTACTTCCCTTGGCTGTCACGTCATTTGCAACCATCGTCATTTCCCGTACTTACACTACAGACGACGCAACAGTGAGCGAAGATAAAATAGGTCAATGTTCAGCCCTGGACTGTAGGGTCAATC
>JACSZP010061380.1:0-10074 GCA_016161895.1 Pinna nobilis
AATCAAATAAATGGCACTTTTTAAATGTCTTGTTATTAGGGATACATGTGCCAAATACGAAAGCAATGTGTCAGAATACACAAGCTACACTGAAATGTGTTCTCAGGCTATTTGACGGAAATGGAGAAATTACTTATTCAGATGATTTTAAAGTCCCATAACTCCGTCAAATAATAGCTGATTTTAGACATCATTGAACTCATCCGAGATCTTATTAATATATAGCCAAACACCAAATTTTGTTCACATCAAATAAAAATATCTCAAGCCATTTGACGGAAACAGAGAAATTACCTATTTTGACGATTTTAAAGTCCCATAACTCTGGCAAATATTGACTGATTTTGGCCATTATCAAACGCATTCGAGATCTTGTTGATATAAAGCAATACACTAAAGTTTGTTCAAATCTGATGAAAAAATCTCAAGTTATTTGACGGAAATGGAAAAATGACATATTTTTACAAATTTAAAGTTCCGTAACTCTAGGCGAATATTGACAGATTTCGGTCATTATCGAACTCATCCGAGATCTTACTGATATAAAGCCTTACACCAAATTTTGTTCAAATCCGATAACAAAATCTCAAGTTATTTGACGGAAATGGAAAAATGACCTATTTTTACAATTTTAAAGTCCCGTAACTCTGACAAATATTGACGGATTTCGATCATTATCGAACTCATCCGAGATCTCACTGAGATAAAGCCTTACAACAAATTTTGTTAAAATTTGATGAAAAGTTTTTGAGTTACCTGACGGAAACCATGTGTACAGACAAACAGACAGACAAACAGACAGGCAGACCAAAAACAATATGCCCCCCGATCTTCGATCTCGGGGGCATAAAAATACGGGAGAAAATGCTACCTTTTGTTCTTTACATTTATTTCAAGTGCGTGTTTAATTCATTCGTTATTAACATATTGGTCATATCTAAAGCCGCCTTCACACAGCAAATACAATACTTTTACAAACGATATCTTAATGATATAAAAGGTATTAGTAGTACCGAAAGCGTTATACGAAGCTGTATTATGATATATGAGAGATGCACGATTTGAAACAACGCATTTTATAGATCGCTCTGATAAGACGTGAAAGACTTGTCTTCGCACCTTAGGATACAATAACGATTTTTTTACTATGATATTGCGCCTTGAACTTAGTATACCCTATCTTTGATTACTATGACTTTTAAAGACTCCGCAGAGATATGAAAAGGCCGCAAAATTGACAAGTACGATGTACATAGAGACGCCAGTTACAATCTTTAGTAGTAATCATTAATGAATGAAAATGACAAATTACCTCAATTTCAAAGTCATTTGTGCATTCCTATATTGGACTCTTCGGTGTTTATTGTAATTGAAAATTTACAAGACATTGTGGTGTTGCCCATCGATTGAATAGACTAATTGTTTCCCCATGAAGTTAATTGTTTTTGCAAGTACATGTATAGTACTTGCGTAGTATTGTTCACGGGTAAAAGTCCTATCCTGAATTTTTAATAACAATGTTAAAGATTTATGCAGTTTTAGACTTATCTAGAGATGCTGGCTGTTATTATACTTAAAACAGCATGTACTTTTTTTAAGAGGGGCTCGAAATAATTTTTGACGAGCCGTTTAATCTGATACTGTGAATGGCCCCTGAAAAAGAAGAAAAATATCAATCGTTTATTTGATTCTATATATCAATTTTTACACATTAGAACTTGAGTCACAGGTTTTATGTAAAAAGGAAATGCTGTCTTTTCCCGGATACTTCGACCAACTAAATGTTGGATCTGTAATTCATATTCAAGTTTAGGGTTTGCTTATGCCGAGTTAGTCGTTATATGACTTTGGAGAATCCAATCGTTCGTCCTCATACTGTCATATGATGTAAAATGGTGTATACTTATTCGTCTCCTTACTATCATATCAATTTGGCAAATTGATGATTAGTGCAAAACACAGATCTATCTATCTATCTCTCTCTCTCTCAACGTTTCAGGGATGATTGATATTTAGATACAGAGCAAGGTTAATATTTTTTTCTGAAGATATTCTATATGAAAAATGGTCTGAAAATTTATGAAATGCGATTTAAATGTGATATCTTCTAATGTTTATTTGATGTATTATAAAAAGTAGAAATTATCCGACTAATCTTTTTATTAATCTCTTGCAGGATCACATAATGCGCTTATAAACATCTTAAAATTCCCCTCTTTTTTGTATGTTTATGATAAATTATATATGATCTATCATAAAGATAGAAGAATATTACGTGTTGACATTCCTCAAAATGAAACCTTTAAGTTTTAGTACTAGAAGTCGAAATTTTTTGTTTCCCTTGTTTCTTGTAAACTTTTGCATATCAAAACGATTTTGCGGCTACTTGATTATCAGATAGCAGATTAATCTTCTGCCATCTTTTTGGGAAAAACAAATAAAGAAACTTATCATCTCATAAATCATGGTATCAAAGTCAGATTATTTATAACATAAAATAAAAGCGTCTCTTGAATTGCATACTCCATAAATTCAAAATAAAACTAAAGAAAAAATCCTGGCATAATAACAGCTTTAAGTGAGAGCTAGATGAACAAAACCATGTACAGATGTACCACTCGACAGGGGATGCTTACTCCTCCTTGGCACTTGATCCCACCTCTGGCATAAACACTTGATTCCAGGGTTCCGTGTTTGATCATCTCTTTATTTTGTATTTCTTACAGGATATATGTTGTCGATCATTGTTTGTTTCCCCTACCTTTTCATCAATGGTTTTATAGAAAAAGACAATAAGTAATACTGATTTGCAACAAAATTACAAACGATGACATGGCACGTTCATTTCTATAATCTGTAAATCACACTTCGATAAATTTGCTGTCCAATGAGACGATTCCATTTGTGCAAACTTAATTTCCAAAATTACATTCCAAGATAGTGATGACTTTTAGCTTCATACATCAATGTCTAATAGATCTGTGTTTTGACAAACTCTACACAGCACTAATACCATTCCATATCTACAGCAATTCTCAAGAGGCCTGTAGCGTCTGAAAACGGTGTAAATATTGACAAACTTGTTTTATTTATAGCTTAATTATATTTTGGAAATAACTGATAGCATCGATTCACATGGCGGTTGCAATTTATAAGCTCTGAATGTCTTGTCCGCCATTCTAGAAATCAAAGAACCAAAGTATCAGTGGCTACGGTGAAGCACATTTATGACTCTTTTCGTGTCGTTTACACAAATACAAAGACATACTCTGTCTTTATCCCAGGTTAAAATAATCCTTCTTGATTTTAATGTGCCATTAAGAGACACATATATCAAGAAGCTAAAAAACGATGAACTATATTTGAGCAGGCTCCTTTGCCGTTACATTCTCGGTAAAATAGATTGTGAGTTGATATGAATAAAAGTTTTTCAAGTGATATCGTTTTGAAGTGATTTGTTTTTGAGTGTCTTCTCAAGTAAGGTGTGTTTTATGTTCACGTTTTTGTTGCAATAGATATACCTTCTCGGACATGAGATTTTTCCTACATCAGGTTTTCCCATAAATTTAACATCTTTGTTCAATCACATTTTCATTTTTTTTTTGGGTTACTATCTGAATTACACGTGTGCATTGTGATAAGAACACGTAAAGCTACATATGAATTGTATATACATATATTTATTTTTTAACTGATACTTTCAATGATAAGACAAGATTTTTTTTCTAATTTTTCCAGGTCGGAAGAAGACTCAGCAAATTTGATAACACTTTTAGAATAGATTTATCAGTTGACTAAATGTTAGAGCCTAGATGTAAATATTGAAATATAGAGAATTTGGAAATATGAAAAATGCCCATTTCATATCTAAGAATTCAAATTTGTTATTACTAATCTAAGTAAGTAAAGGTTTTGCTTTGCCCTGGATCCGGAAATATGAGTTTGAATGTCACATCACACTATCATATAAACGTGCTATCATAACTCTTAAAATGGAAAAAACTCCCACTTTCGCATCACTAGTATTTAAGATAATATTCGTTCACTAGAATATATTTTCTTCTAAGAAATGATAAATACAACTATTTCTGTATATTTCTGGAACCTTTCATGCAAGTGTTTTAAAGAAGTATTGTTGTCAGTATTCCTCTGTTTGCTATTGATGTTGCAGTCTCCAAACAATCGGATTTCACGTAGTTTGCAGAAAGGTCACCCAGAACATATTTGTCATGTAGCTGTTCGTACATATCTTATTTCATAAAATACAAATTCGGATAAGTAGACTGTTTGCACTTCCATATAGGATTACATAATTCAATTATCTTTGAAAAACGTGATTTATGTTGTATTATGAATGGTAAGACAATAGCACCTAGATTACAGATTTTATGAGTTTTGCAAGCACCCGGGCAATTATAGATTTCACATCGGCATAAAGTCAGTTTTTCATCTTTACATCAAATACAAACAAGAATAAACAGCCATACCGTGACACTATAATATATGTTAGATTGTATGTCCTATATTAAAATGAGAAAGTCTTGATACCTTCCTCACCATTACAGACTTTTTTATTCTAAATATGTGTTTAATCACATTCCTTTTCGGTGTACTTGTCTCGTAAAGTTTTATCTGATTTAAGTAATTAACACCAATGTGTAATTAAATGATTCTCGTTAAAATATTGCCCGTAGCCATTCTCTGCAATTCTGTGGAAATGTGTGTATTTATAAGATTGCCGACTAATGTATTTTGTATTAGTTCCTCCGATCAGTTGGTCAGCCTAAATGGTATATCTGTTATTTCAATAATGGAGTTTGTTTACATACATAAACTGGAACCCCAACGAAGTGTATTGAATGGAACTAGTAAATAATGGAGGCTTAGCAGTTGTTTGTACATGTTAGTGTGTTTGAGTGTGAGGAAGAGGAGTGTGATATTCTACACTGAAATTGCGGTTCCTTANNAGTTCAGACAGAATATTTTCAAACTGTCTATTATTGGCTGCAAATTATCGGGTGAAGCATAAAAGCTTAAGAAGCCCGTTGCCTCTATCCTGATTGCTTTCCACTTCCATTTTATGCTTGGCGATTTAACTAATATGCCATTTGATGTCGATTGTATATTTTGGACAGGTATCAAGAATCATTTTTCTGTTCGTAGGAAAGAGGGATCTCTAAAATTTTTGTCAATTTCAGTTATAAAAATCAATGCAGTTGATATTTTTTGCAAGATCTATTTTTGATGGACACCGTGGTACATGTCTTTGATGCGTATTGAACAAACCTAAAACGACACCAAAATTTCGTCCAAAATAATCACTATCTAATTAAAAATCGATTCAATTTACGTCATCATGTTTTTCAATTAAAAGTCAGACAGTTGATTCATCATGTTCATCACATATCGAAATTTGATTTGCCCTTCTATCTTTTGCGAAAGAGCGAGGCATTTATTCATTTTCCAGTAATAACAGAAACAAGGGGCGACGGCAATCGTTTGTTCAAATACGTCAGTATAATTCATCAGCATTGAGGGTATGCTGAACTTCATTTCAACAAACATTGCATTAGCATCGAGTCTGTGCCTTTGGTAATAAGACAATGATAACTTAAACCGCCACAATATTTAATTTGCACAACTTAAATGTTATTATATAACAAAGTTGACGAACATTTGCTTAACACGTGAAATTCAATATGCAGTAACTAATAATTGTTGGAAATTCACTGAAGCTACATAACTCGACGATAATACAAATAATAATTAATCAAATTTGTTCGCTTAAACAGTTTTGTAGTTTGTAGATTTTCTTTGATGATTGATTAGAGAGCTGAACACGTAGGGCTTTTAACACATAGGATTATTGGAACAGATGACACTAAGCTCTGGGACTTCTCCCACATCTATATGAATTGCTCAAATACGCACTTTACGTGTTTTAGTGTGTGAAATTTTATAACCACTTAATTAGAAAAAAACTTTCGGCTTACAAACGTAAAAAACAATAATACATTGCGACTAATCCAAAAGCTAGAATATGTGGTCAAATAATAGTTTAATTTCCTATGAAGTTGAAATTGCATAATCCCAAATGGAATGACAATCGGTCTTTGACAGAAAACAATTTATCATTAGTAAATGTAAAGGATTACAAGTATCTTCACGAACACGTCTGAACCACTACAATTATCGGTAACATTTACAGAAGTCTGAATTTATCTAAAGAGAAATGTCTAATTAAGATATTGACTTTAAAATGTAGAACGTGAAGGCTGGAAATTGTGGACTTTTTGTAAGAACTTTATGCATGTGTTACTCACGAAAATACAAATTGGTCTAAATATTTGTAACCGGAACGATGGTTAATTGTATAAGACTAAATGTATGTTCACCATACCAAAAATGAAATATTGTATTAAGATGATGTAAATAAAGAAGTACAAAATCGGGAAAATATATAACAGCGAATTTCTCCCGGATCAAAAAATACTTTAATAAGAGAGACATTTATCTTCTATCATCTTACAACTGATTATCGTTATGAAAACACATTGTGTAAGTGTTGGAGAGCGATGAAATACATATAACATTGGCATTTCATACTAAGGACAGGATGCATGAGTTGAAAATACTTAATGGTCTCGGCGTAGAAAACAATTACGAAACCCTATCGGGATGGGACGGGATGGGAAACAGCGTCCCCTGTCAATATGTCGCACCCGTAACAATTGTTCTACGGAAACACAATGAGCTCAGCAAATGCTGCGTTAGTTTGAAAGAAAAGTTCTAATGCTGCAATCTTAATACATATTTTTGATGCACGGCAAAGTTGAAATGGAAATGTATTAAACTCTCGCGTCTTGTTTAAACGTCATATTACTTAGAGTCCCAAAATGACAAACAGATGCGAATATCGTGGGCGGTACCAGGTGCCGTAGGGAAGTCAGGGTTCCCAGTAATCGGGTACCAAGAGCATATCTTAAATTCGGAAATGGAGGAGGTATATACTAAACAATGTTAATATTTAATGATCGTAGGAAGAAAATTTGTTAAGACACTACGAATGCACTTTGCTTTTGAACCAAAATACATGCATTTTAATAAAGAAAAATAAACCCAAAATTAATGAAAAACTAAACGTTTTATTAAAAGCTATTAACTCTGGTGCAGACTATATTTTTAGCCCTGCCATATGTGAATCCTTACATAAACACTGTAATGAAGGCAATTTCTTTAAGAAAATATTTGTCGGAGAAAATTGAAGACACAAATGAACTTATCAATATTACATCATAAACATTCCAAATATTGAGTTATTTCCGCAAATTATTCAGAACCGAGATGTGTTATCAAAATGCTTGGAAAATAAGAGAGTCATTGTTGTTTGATTTTCCCATGATCGTACAGTTATCGTTATCAGCGATTGTGTTTTGTAAATATTCCAAGTTGCTATCAACACAAAACTGTTCAATTGCCGATCCTGGAAAATACAATCATTAACATCTTAGCATGCTTTATTCATTATTTCTAATTGTGTAACAGGAAAGAATTAACTGTCCGTGACTATTTTAGAGAAAACATCCAATACCATTGATTGAATTAAATGCATTATAACATCTTTCAGGAATAATAAATAAATGAACTTGGGATCGCAATTTTAATGCAAAAGCCAAAACTAGTAACTAAATCCTGATAAAAAGAGAATCATTTTATAGAATCTATACACCATTAACTTTTTTTCATATTTAGACTTTTGGAAAAGAGATCTGACGATTAACGTTGTTATGGTATATTTAACTATATATTTGCATTACCTGTCGATAGAGTATTCATGACCAATGACCCTCTTTTATTGAAATACTGATTTGAGCACGGGTCCATGTTTTCAAAAAGATAAACGAAGCTCATTTCATTTGTTTCGATTGATCTCGAATTATCGGGGTTTTGAATCTTTAATCCAGAGGAAGTCTGAAAAACCATCTTACCGTCTAGCTTAACTATACTCATAAACAACATTGATTACGGTCAAAACTAATCAATGCTCAAATTACATGTATTGTTGTCGAACCGAAATCTCAGAAAACGCACATCCCTATAAAGTCATAAAATATCCAGTTTATGTTCACAACAAAAATCAATAGGAAGTCTAATGTACCTAGAAATAATTGTGTTTTTCGGTATAATTATCAGCGACCCTGTGTATTGCATGTCATAAATTTCACAAAAGCAGTTTTTAGATAAGCATTGAGTTATTGAATGAACCTAAATTCGTATAACCAATAAAGCGTGTACTTAAAGAAAATATAATTAATAGCAGTATGTTTACACACATTTTTAAGATCAATAATAAAAAATGTTTTGAACAAATGCTTTCTCCTTCACATTTACTAATTTTGACATTTTGAAAATATTTAAGCGTTATTTCCAGGAAAAGATTATGTTTTAAAACCCCTCATTTTATCGATTTCTACTGTAGCCAATAAACATTTTTTCTCATTTTTAGGGCACGCTCAAAGTGTCCAAATGTTTATCTCTCTGTGTTGTTGTATGACGTCCCACTCATGGATACTCATTGAATGCTTTACATTTTAGCATATGCTCGGCACCTAAGGTCCTCAGGGGTGATTTTTTTTTTCAATTGTCGACACCTACTTTGACTCGGGAACTCAGTCACGATTGTCTCATCCGATGAAAACGCTACTGCATCTGCCGAAATACAACTCCTCGACATATCGGTCTGAAGGTAATCTTTATAGTGAGGAAGTTGTCTCTGATTGACTTAAAACGTCACTGAAAGAAGTTCTATGGTGGATAAGAGAACCAAATCATACAACATGACATCATGTTATCACGTATGACGAGTGATTAAACTTTGACCATTCAAAACATCTAATACTCAATCGCTATATAAAATTTACCTAATTTGATTATTGCCGACTATTAGACTAAATGACAGTAACTGGTGTTGCTATCAAGCAGGGGATGTTATCTACCCGTGCACCTGATTTCACTCTTTTATGGGATTCACTTTCGATTTCTTGGATTTGGTACTTATTACGTTTGATTTTCCTTATTTTGTATGTCTTTCCTTTTGATTTCTGGGCACGATATATACATGGTATTGTCCATCTAAATAACGTTTTTACGCGGAGCAACAAAAATTCTATAGAGGGTAAATATGTAGCTCCTGTTAAAATTACGCAAAGGAACGATATATAGATTTCGTTTGCCTGTACATGTTCGTGCGTGCGCTTGTATATTTCTCTTGTCTTGTGATCGCACGCCTTAATTGTAAGAGATAGCATATCTTTAGCACAATTTTGTAATAATTGTCGTACTACATGACATAAGCTATATGCACTTTCTCTCACAACATGAGCTTTCAGAGAGTCTTGGAAATTTAGAATTTGTTGATTAACCTAAAGATTCACGAGTAATTTATCTTTCTATCTTTTATTGCGTAATTCAGACACAAGCTTTATTTTTTACAACAAGATAATAAGTCAATGAAATATTCATGCACTTGCAATGGTGTATATGGGGTCTTTACAACACTGTACTGTGCTGATATCAAGAAGATACTCTTCATCGTTAATAATGCACATAATACATGGTCATTTAAGGTACAAGCATCAGATCAAGAGTATGATAGTGCAATACAAAATCCAAATGCCGAATCGTTTATGATAATTTAACAAATGTTATCATAAATTTTGATAAATGATTTTCTATCAAAAAGGGCTCTAGGAGTATATAACAAAATACATCATAATTATTGCAATAAACAAAGCAGTTTCTGTTAATTTGACATGACGACCTAATTTGTGGTTGGTTTTATTTTTTTTTTTGTTGTTGTTCGGCCTCTCACTCAAGAATCTTTCATTCATACGGCTCGTATAAAGAAGTCGCCGAGTGCCGGGAATGGTTTTAAAGTACTCTCTATCTGGCAAATTACCATTGGACAACTAGGGATTTGAACGTGCTGACACATTCAACGACACGGGTTTGTATTGTCTGGTCTAATAGCATTTATTTTCTTTAATTGTATATTAGATACATTGCTGCAGGCAT
>JACSZP010061405.1:0-11351 GCA_016161895.1 Pinna nobilis
TTTGGAAACCTTTGAAAGTTATCTCTTAGAATATATATACATTGTTATAAACAAAAATGACCAGAAAGTGCTTAAAAATTGCATTTACGAAATCAAGTCTTCTTTGTCGAATGTGCAGAAAAATCTTGCCATGTAAGGGGTTAAATAGCTTTGTAACTAGGCTCTGCTGACAGCCAAGTGCAGATGATGTAGGCCTAATAAATAATATTTGCAGAATTTTGAAATACAGCTACTTTAATAATTGTCGTTTTGAAAAAAAAAAACCAGTATATTTATTTTTAGTCAGACAAGTCCCATCTGGGCTTTTTTGTTTTGTATTTGGAGTTTGCCCAGACAACAACTTTTTAAAAAATTGCCCAAACCAGACTTATTGGACTATGTTGATTTACATAAAAGGGGAGACTCCCTATTTTACGGGGTCCTACTAATTAGAGTACGCTAAAGGAAATAGAGTATGCTTGAGTACGCTACCGATTTTTGGCTTTAAATACACTTTTTAGAAGTTTTTTGTACAAAATTTCTAATAATAATATTACTTTTATTTCGCATTTAAGTTTAATATAAAAAGATATGAATAAAAGATATACATTTTAGATCTGAAAATTAACGCAATTTCTCCATATTCCATATCAGTGCTATCAATAAATGTACAGTTCAAAATCTTCAAATTTTTGTTGAGTGTATGAATTACGGTAATGTTATGTCCAGGGATTGAAATTTTTTCTTGTCATTTTTATCTTCATTTATTTATTCATTTTTTACACAATTTCTCAGAATGATATAAATAATATGGTAAGATCAAACTTAATTTTCGGAGTATTTTATTCGGTGTTGCAAAAATGACATTACTATCTTGAACATGTCCTACACATTTTATTTTTTATATTCCGTAGCTGCCGCATTCATCACTCTGAAAGAAAAAATGAAGCTGATTTTTTAAATCTCTTTGAATTTCAATTAAATCATTTGATAAGAAGGTAACTTTATATTTTTGTGCATTTCACTGGATGTTTAAAAAAAAATTTATCTAAAACGTCTTTGGAATTTCATTTCTTTTTCAATATTCCGAAACTGTCACGCTCGGTAGAGGGATGGGATAGGAATGAACAATTTTTAAATTGTCCATTTTGAATGGAATTATGAAGATAAAAAAGAAATTTTATTGGTTGAAATATTTTATTCGATGTTTCAAAAATGATATTTTAATTTTAATCAAGTCTTATAGGCCTGATTCATCCTTTTCAATATTTCAAAACTGTCTCGTTCGCCGCTCGTAACAAAAAATTATTACTTTAAAAACGGACCAAAATCCAGATATATTTTTAAAATAAATAAAAATTATTATCTATTATGCCATATGATGATATTTATCTATACTTTATGTCCCGAATTCCAACAAAATCGATAGCGTACTCTATTTCCCTCAGCGTACTTTAGCGAACTCTAATTAGTAGGACCGCTATTTTATGTTAATTTTTGATAATTTCTTTAGAAAAAAAGAATACCCCAACATAAAAACTTAAATGTTCCTATTATTTTAAAGTAAAGTATAGGGTAGAGAGTCCCCTCAATCAATGAGACTGGAAAATCTCCCACATCATCTTGGAAATTTTTCAAACTGCCTTTTAAGATGAGAACCTCTGAGATTTCTGCTCAGTGAGATGTTTTTACTTTTTATCTTTTGTTTCAATCAGCCTGACACCTCTTACCTGTTACAGTAAAACCAGGGAAATCTGACACTCAATGAGAGAGGCAGGATTTCACAGTTTGTCAAATTAGTTAACCAATCAAATTGCAGTTTATGTTCATTCTAAATTCATGGTTTCTGAAGAAGATAGTCTTTATTGAATCTGTATTTCGGTATAAATTATAATAAACAATTTATTTGTTTACCCACGACAAGTCATATTTCCCTCGGGCTCTGCCCTCGTGAAATATGATTTGCCTTGGGTAAACAAATCTTGATATCCCTCCAACCAGGGCAATAAATGTATATTGTAATGGGGACTTAGTACATGCATGTTCATATTGGACCAGGTAGTTCAGTTGGTACAGCATCCACATGCTTAAAGGGATGCCTGGGTATGAAATCCAGTCTGGGCCTTCAGTTTCTCTCTAGGCTCAGCTACCATATGGAAGTTTAACAAGTGACATGACATGAAGATGACAAAATTTATAATAATTTTCAGGCATGAAGAGCATTCAAATACAACTGAAAGGAAAGGATTTGTGTGTATAGTATTATAATTGGCTCATTTGATTTTCAAAACTTCTATTTCACTAATTTCTTATCTAGTTTTTATCCATTATTTAACTTCTTGAATATTTCAGTTCATCTGTTGCTGAAAGTCCATGTACTTTGGGTGGATGTGAGCACATATTTTGCAGGTAGGTGTTCGTGTTCAATGGTACCTAACAGTAACCTGGTTAGAAGTCCTCCTTACAAAGATAATAAAATCAATTAAAATTCAATATTTCCTTTTCTGACATTCAGGTTCTTTTAGTTGCAAGTAACAACATTTGAATTTTGTATGTTTCCAAATATTTCTTTAATTTGTTTGTTTTAATTAACTCACCTACTTTTACATGTATGATCTTTAACTTGTTTTGGATTTTGATGATCCTATGCCATTATGATGGAAAATTGATATCATTATAGTCTTGTATTATGAATTTGATAGTATTATGTTTTCGATAGCTCTCAAATTCGGGTCATTGAGACTGGCAGGTGACGTAATTTGGCCATTTGCATATTTAAACAAACACATGGGACTGAGCTGTTCATCTTTTATGGTTGTAGATTTCTAGAATTAGTAATAATGTGATGGATAAAAATAATCATACATTTTGGCGCAAAACTCGCTAATTACCTTATTCAAATTGTAAAAATGCTAAAAACAGAAGTGTTCAAAGTCAAAATCGTCTGCTCTTCAAAGATTATTTTGTGAGGTGAAGGTCAGATCTATTTTAGTTCATTGGGTCACTGTACGGGGTGAACGATCAGGGTATATCAAAAACATAAGACGTCTTTTGCCAATGACAATGCATCGTCTTGTGGATTTAAATTGATAATATATCTTTATTGTAAAAAGGAATAAACAAAAATTGATGCAAATACAATCCTGATATATTAAAGCTAACCCAGAAATGGATGAAAAATAAATTAGGTCAACGGATCCTGAGCGGCCTTACCGAAAGTTGTTAGGATATTGAAAATAGGTAGCACCAGCAAACATCAATTCACAAGGATTAATATAAGTTGTAAATATTACAGGCACTTCTCTACTTTATTGCTATATATTTTCTTGACTATACAAAGATATATTTTACATCATCTTTCAAGGTCATGTGTGGAGGACTTTCTAGGTAAAGCTTGTCCCGTTTGTCACATCCCAGGACACGTGAAGGACGCTCAGGTCAACAGACAGCTGTTCCATTTGGTCAAGCTCTGCCAACGGCTGCAGATCATACTAAATAAGGATGATGAAGAAGACGATAAAGATGATAATAAAGATGAAACTGAAGGTACAGTCACTAACAGTGCTACAGATTGTGATTATTCTTATAAATATTGTAAGTAATGCTTTCTAGAATCTCTAACACTTATATGTGCTGTCCAGTAACACTGGTAAGTTAGAGCCAAAAATCTGTCATAAGATACCACCCAAACTGCTATTAATTTATTTTAGGATCAGAAGAAACTTTTCTTTTGAACCATGTCTTTTTTTCTTTGATTTCTTATTCAATCTCAGTTATGATTCACTCACTAATACAATCCATACAAAATAGGTCAGAAATATTAATCCATTCTTACATGTACATTTTATATTCTTAGATCATATGGCGAGATGACAGTTTTATCCTGTCTCAATGTTGAATCGTTTGGTACCAAATTTATCAACTTGGTGGCTGTGTTTCCTTGACTTTCTTTCAACTCTGTGACCTTAACTTTGGATTTTGATTCCTTAATCTTGATGTTATTTCTTTTTGCTGTTTTATTTGGGTATCTGAGTTTCACAAGTTTGGTATTTTTTTTCTGCTGATTTGAAGACTATGGACTCTTGGTATTACATAAATAAGATTGACGTAGATATTTACTGGTAGTCTAAATTAGACTCTTAAGACATAATATCTTGGAACCTCTCAGATAAAGGAATTCCAAACCAGCTGATGACACTGTTGGAGGGGACAAGTCCAGGTCGGCCAGACCAGTCGAACAAACAGAAAAGTAAAGGAAATGCCACCCATCATACCTCAGTACAAAACAGTCCATGCAATGGTAAAATAGAGAATCTACACTCAGAAAGTAAAGCAAGTCTAAATTCTGGTATGAATTTGTTTTCTCGTGTCTTGATAGTGGGGGATCAAGCCTCACTTGAACCTAAGTACATTATGTGAGAACATTTGCCAGTTTATTTGCTGTACGCTGGTGGTCTCTTCCTGTGTAAATTTGTAATTGGATTGTCTTTTCCGTCAATAAAATCTGTCCGTCACTATATGTGTGATAGACTGATGAGTGTGGTGAAAAACAAATTAAAAAAGAAAATAAAAACACTCCATGCTTTATTTGAATATCTATTTTTGTTTTGTTTTCATTGAAGGAAGCATTAATAATGCCATATCTGATGTTTGTTAGTCTGTCTATTATACCACAAATTTCTATGTAACTAAGTCAGTTTTTGATACATATGAAAAGCACAACGCAGAACTGGATACTTCATACACCTTTATTATCATTACTGCTATCACTTCACACATTTACCTGGGATGTTTATTAGAGTGGAATCACATCAGTATGAACTCAAGGCATATACATATACTCAATAGATAGCGCCTCAGCATCATTGAAATATGTTGAAATGTTGCAAGAATAAAAAAGACTTATAAGAGACTTCTTTTTATAGATTGGTGGAATTTTATTTTTGGTGTAATTAACCTGCAAAAGCTCTCTTTTCATATATGTTCACATATTCATGACATAGTACATCTACATAATGTAAAACATAATCCTATCATTGACCATGCATATAACTAATTATAACCCCCCCCCCCCGCCAACAAAGTTGTAGGGGTGTATACTGGATTCACCATGTCTGTCCGTCAGAAGGTCAAAGGTTAAGGTCACAAGACCCTGTTCCTTGAAAATGGTTTCCGCACCATAACTCAAGTACCTGTGGGTCTACAAAGTTGATACTTCACACATTGGTTGCCCATGACTCAAGGAGGATCCCTATTGAGTTTGGGGTCTAAAGGTCAAGGTCACAAGACTCTGTTCCCTGAAAATGGTTTCCGCACCATAACTCCAGTACCTGTGGGTCTACAATGTTGGTACTTCACACATGGGTTGCCTTTGACTCAAGGAGGATCGCTATTGATTTGGGGGTTCAAAGGTCAAGGTCACATTACTCTGTTCCTTGAAAATGCTAACACGGGTAGTATAAGTCCTGTTAGGACAATTCTAGTTCATCACTTTTTCAGAACTGCCCTAAGAAAAAATAAATAGCCATGAGGTTCATTTGCTTTTTCGAATAAATTTCTCTCTGAATCTTAATTCTGTACATGTATTCACCTTTTTTCTTCAACAATTACAGGTGAAAAGAGATCAAAGGTCAGAGGTCGAAGGTCAGATATTCATGAACAAACTACAATGACCCAGTTTTACGACTATGCTGATTTGGAGGACAATGGAACAGGAGAGCATGACATAGAAAATGACAGAAATAAGTCCCTGATTGGTCAGCCATTAACAGTGACAACACAAGTAAATAGTAACATGACCAATAAAAGGTCAACAAGAGGTCATGTAAAAGATCTGCATAAAACTGATGGTGTCTCATCTAGTACAAGTGTCATAAGTACTATGAATAGCAGAAAAAACCTACGCACAAGACAGAAACCTGAGGCACAAAATGAGCAGACCGTCATGTCTGAAAAGCTATTATCAAAATCAAAACAAAGGGAGAGAACTTATAAAAGACATTCTATTGGTGTATGCTTGGAAGCAGATAATGATGAGAATACAAACAGACAGTGCGATGGTGTACAGGAAGTCAGAGATTTGGTGGGGAAGAGGTCCAGGAGGAGTCTGACACCAGGTGATAGGACTTTGTCCTCTGATGCAGGACCAGGAAATAATACAAAGTAGGTATCATGTCTCCCTTTGACCAAGAAGACTCATTGTTTTCATCCTATATATTCTCCCTTCAGAGGTTGAACAGATTTCCGTCATTTCTGTAAGTGTTAAACATCCAGGCAAATTCTACATCGCCAATAGTACGGGTCAGAAGAATGGAATTTTACGAAAATAATTCATGCATGACTCCGTTGTAGCATTTTCACCTGTAGATGATGAATTTGTGGGTTTGAGAATGCTATACAGAAGGGTCTGGCTTTTCCTGACCTTTGGATGGTACATTAAAAACCAAAGTCCTGTGTTACAGTAGTGTCGACATTTTATAGACTCCTAACTGCTTTATGGACTTAGCAGCTGGGCAAATGCCAAAACTTATCCCCAGTCATTGTTATTCAGTTCCTTACAATACAACAACAGCAACATTTTTGATATGTATTATTAGAAAATAAGTGATACTTGTTTATTGAATGATTTCATTTGCACTGTCTTGATATACCTTAAATCTTTTTATATTCATAGGAAGACTACCAGACAAAGAGGGAAAGCAAGAAGAAGTTTACCAGCATCTGTTAACCTTTCACCTCTTGTCACAGATAAGCAGCCAATCAGACTAGCCGACACATCACTGTCTGGCAGTAGTAAAAGGAACGTAGGCAATACAGTGGACAAGAAGAATGCTAAAGGGGAAACAGCACTACAAGTGGCTTGTATAAAGGTTAGTGTAGAGGGAGTGGTATGTCTACAGAGTCTAGGCGTATGATCGTCTGGAATTTCTCTGTACAGTTAGAAAAGACAAGACAAATAGCTTCTTTAAAAAACTTTTGATGATGAATTTGATTGTTTCAGGGTAATATAGACAGGTGTAAGGAGTTGCTGAGGGAGGGAGCCAACCCTAACACACGTGACAACGCAGGATGGACACCACTTGTAAGTTCTGTGTGATGTTGCTTCTCACCTCAGTATATCTAATCTGTAAAATGAGACAATATTTGATCATTTAATTAGATCATTAAACACATCCCATTTGAGTTGTATCACACCAGACCTGTCGTCAAGGCTGTGTAACAAAGATGGCTAATTTACAAGTACAGAAAAACTTTGATCAGTGAAAGTTCAAGGGATCATTTTGAAAAAGTTAGAGACATTAGGACCATGACTCATGAATGTGTTGTGTTTCTTGATTCTAATGCAATGCTTTTTCTGGTAGCAAACAATAACGCCCCTTTTCCTTGTATGCACACATTATAATTAAAAAGAGACTTTTAATATGCATACACTGTGTCTGCAAGCTAGTCAGTCAGCGATGCAGTAATTACATGTAGCAAAATAGGTGTGAAAAAGATTTTATGCTCTAAGATACAGTTACCACATTGGCTCCTCTATTACGACAAGGTATTTAATGTTATCGGAAATAGAATATCTAAGGAGCAAATAAATGTCTGCAAAAAATAAGCTGCTGATTTGCTTGTATAGTCTTTTTAACTGATGGTGTATATGCTTGTTGATGGATAGTCAGACATTGCTCTGCTGTTGAGTGTTCAGCTCAAAGCTAGGAGGTCCAGAGTTTGAGTCCTAATAGGGGCGTCACTGTCCTACAGATGAGACAGTAGAATCTAAGGTCATGTGTAACAATATGTATTGGCACATTCAAGATCCCTCATTTCTCAATAGCCTTATACGTAATTGCCCAGCCTAGGCCAGCATTTAAAGTTCTTCTGTGGCCTTTGGTGATACCTCCATATGAGTTTCTTTGTTTGGATGTTAAACAGAAACACAGCAAATGTGTTTAGGTTTATGAGAGTTACAGGTTCTAAATATTTCACATTTTGGCCTTTATTACTTAGTTTTCGGTGATAATCTGAAAATACTGTTTATTATCCATATGTTGTCTCTACTGTCAGCATGAAGCCTGTCATTACGGACATGTTAAGATAGCAGAGTTGTTACTGGACCATGGAGCACTGGTTGATGTCCCAGGCACAGACAATGATACTGCACTCCATGATGCCATCTGCCAGAATAAAGTGGAGAGTGTCCGACTATTAGTATCTCGAGGGGCATCACTGACAGTCAGGCAAGTGTGGTCAGTCTCTTCTCTTTGTTTTACTCCTCTACTGGCAAACCAGACTGAGAGGTGACTTACTATTTCCTCTCTGACTGTCTGTTATATTCCTCTGAGTTAGGTACTGTCTATAATTTAGATAAGAGCCAATTATGGCATTCCGTTAGGGTGCTTCCCTTTAGACCGGAGGAGTTTGGTGGTTGAGTTTTTCTGTTAAGGTAGTTATGGTCAAAGTCCTGTGTCAAAGTAGGTGTGATCTCAATGCATTCAAGTAGCAAGTAAAGACCAAATTTAAGGTCGTTTTCCAGCATTCGGTTACATCTTGATATTGGTAAAAAATTCTTGAATGGGACATCACACAATACATCAATAATGACACTATTCTCTGCCAGCATGCCATGATGACCTCTTGACCTAGTTTTCTTCTCTTTTCTCTTTGTGCAGAAATATACATGGATGGACACCACAAGATCTGGCTAAAACTGAGGAGATGAAATCTGTGCTTAACACATCTTTAAAATCACAAGTGGAGGTTACACATCAAATGGTACAGTCGACTCACATCTATGTACTTTAAGTAGGGCTTGAAAATACATGTAACATTTCTTTTTCATTTTGATCCAAAGGACCAGTTGCACAACAATGCACCAGTTCTAATCAAACTTATTCTTTCCTACAAGAAAAAGTATCAGAAGTGTTAGGACAACAAATTGTGAATTTCACTGATACTTTGCAGGAAGAAATGAGATAAACTTGTACTACAGGTAGATTATTTTGGTATGTTGATATAATTAATCTGTAAAGTGTACATGATTTTAGCAGCATACAAGGAAATGATTTCCTTCTGCATTCTCTGATCAATAGGGCTGGTTCAGGAGGAACTCTATTGGTTTGACAGATTATTCAGTAATCATGAACCAGCAGACTAGTACTAATTTGAAACCCTGTAACAGTTTCTGTCATGTTTGAGTAAATATTTATCAAAGCAGTATAATCATTGACTGTCAAAGTGAGAGCTGTTTTGGCTCTTTGATAGCCTTTTAAACATTCACTTCAAGTATAAGTAATAGAGCTGCAACGAGTCAAGACACTCATTGATTCGGTCTTTTTTGATTTTAATGTCTGGATTTGATTTTTTTCAACTCTGGTTTTTTATGATAGATTTTCTATAAATATCTGATTTTTCCTGCATTTGTTAATGAAATAATATTAAACTCTTATCTTGACCTCAATTTTAATCACTCAGGAGAAAATTACAATAAATAAAATGTCGAATGTCACTGTTTGTTGTTTACACATATGAAAGTATTCAAAATACAATTGTAAAATAATAGACTTTTTTGAAGCCGATTTGATTCTGAATGTGCAACTTGCAATTCAGGCCACAGGTAAGAATCACGATTTTCAGTTTTGAGGTTGAGTCGTTGCAGCTCTAATAAGTAACCAATGAATCACTTCCTTTGTTTTGCTTTCCAGGAAGTGGATCTACTGTCTTTCCAGCCTCTATGCTTCCTGAGTACAGGGTTATCCAGAGACCAGAAGATTATCCTCCAGAAGTGTGCTGTGACAATACAGGCTAAGGTGGTGGAAGAGTTCTCCCCAGAAGGTACATAGTAAGGTCAGGACTCCACCTGGTCACATCTTTTACATGTAAAAAGAGATGACAAATCTGAGATCTATCTGTGTGTGATGGACATATTCAGATAATCAATTCTTCCCTTCCTCACATAAAACATTTTAGGGATCAGCATTGTTGATGACGTATTTGGTTTATTTGTGTGCCTGAAAAATTAAGGTCTCAAGTGGTATCCTGTGGGATCTGTATAGGGAAAATGGAATAGAGATGTGGCCCAATGGGCCTCTTGTTTAATTACTTCCAGCAAACAGCTCTTGTTTTGTATTTACAGTGACCCATGTCATAACATCAACTAACAAGAATGGGATGTGCCCAAGGACAATAAAGTACATGCAGGCAATACTGACTGGGAAGTGGATACTTAGTATGGAGTGTAAGTATGAATCTCATTGGAGACAGCGTAACACTTCAGCATACATTCTATGAATAATAATTAGTTCTCTGTATGAGGATAAATAAGTGTTGTTAATTTTTCTCAGAAACAAATTTTTTTGTTTTCTTTTTCTATTGATATTCTGCCACATGGCACATGTCTTTGCATTTCTGACATCTCAATTTAATAGATAAGTAATCATGAATGAGATGCTAAACAACAATTATATTGAAATACTTGTAGCACAACTTTTCTGTTTGTTTTTAGGGATAAATATGTGTCTAGAGTACAAAGAAAAGATATGTGAAGAGGCGTTTGAAGTTCCTGGATCTAGTTCCAGCCCTGACTCCCAAGCAGCTCAGAAAGGTCGTAACAACAGACAGAAGCAGGTAGCAAATTTTAATAGTTTTTTGTGTATTATGTTGGCAACATTGAACAAAGAATAAGAAAACATTTGCTTTACTGTTGTTCTTTCTTCACAGGAACTGTCAGGTGTTCTTGTAAATTATGTAAGCTGGCAGATTTACGTATTTTCATTTTTTTACTTTTGGAAACTTATGCCTTCTCTCTTCTGAACTGTGGCACTACTATATTTCTGCTATCTGACCTAAACCATACAGGAACTTGTTAGATTAGATACAAGTTATCTTGATTTTTCATCCAAAAAAGAAAGAAAAGGCCTAGAGTATGTTTAAAAGTCGATGCTCCTTAACTGTCCATTGAAGAGCAGGTTTAGTATGTATGGGTCCCTGTTACAAAATGGCTGGAGGCATAAAGTGTTACCCATGTTCCATCCTTTGTTGCGATTCAGTTCTTTTTCATTTTCTCAGTCAAACTGGGGTATTCTTGATTTAATTTTTGTATATAGGTCTGTCATGAGAATATGCCAACCAAGCCATACATGCCAAGACTCCCTCATAAATACGTAGACTAGATTTTTAGGTCACCTGAGACGAAGTCTCAAGTGACCTATTGCAATCTCCTTTTGTCCGTCGTCGTGCGTCCGTAAACAATTTACATTTTCGACTTCTTCTCTGAAATCACTGAAGGGATTTTGACGAAACTTGGCAGGAAGCAAGTGCTCAAGGTCCTTTACCAAGTTTGTAGATTTCAGCCAGATTGGCCCAGGGGTGGATCCAGGGCGGGG
>JACSZP010061421.1:0-11257 GCA_016161895.1 Pinna nobilis
CATCCTCGTGATACATGTTGCTGTGGATCTAATAAGGAATCGTATAAGTCTATGACTGCAGCACAGTGGGAATTATTGTACGAGGATACTGGGTCAAGTGCCGCTTGCTTGTATATAGGAAAACATCCTTGTAAATATCAACCAAAGGCAGGAGTACAGCTGGAAGACCTAGACATTTCGCTATTACGTTTCATCATTGATAAGTTGTTCCCAGGTAATACAGCATTAGACAACATCCGAAAGCATAGAAATGAACTTATACATTCTGGAACTATGAGCGTAAGTGATGTTGAATTTGGAAACTTGTGGTCCTCAGCCAGTAACAGTATTCTTCAAATAGCGAATACTTCAGCTGCCCCATTTCCGGCTGAAATCAAACGAGAAATTGATCAACTTCAGACAAGAAGTCTCGATAGCTCCGAATGTGAACGACTTCTTCAGGTTGTCAAACATCTAAAAGAGAATGACAATATGCTGCAGGTAAGTGTTCTGTGGAGTGCTTCAAGGTGCCTTGTTTCATATCAGTAAGGAAAATCCCCACAGTGCTTTTTCTCTCAATATTAGTTTGAATACTATAAATCAAATATAAAAATGAAAACGGAAGAATCAATTGATTAGCTATGATAAGTATCTGGAGAAACGTAAACAATGTGATTTGCTTTGGTTTCTCTCTGTTGTTATCCGACCTCTCAAAAATATCACCCATATGGAAACGTTGAAATTGAATGTTAAATCCTTGTTTGAGTTTTTGATCTATTTTATAGTTTGAATTATTTGAGACAAAAATCCTTCAGCAAACAAAGTATTGATATTATCAGGTATATGAATACTATCTATACTGAAGAAGAAATATCTTTAAACAAAGCAAATTCTGAAAAGATGAATAGGAACCAGTATTTAAGATATTGTAAGGAAACATTAAACAAAATACTCAATACTGTTGTATTTCTATGAATGTTGGGATCAAGAGGGATAACCTTATTCTGACCTATCGGTTGTTACACATCTATTCATAAAATAGTTTTGGCGACTTTGTGGGAAAAGGTAAAGACCCTCTTTTGTATAGGACATGTTTATGTTGGGAAATTTTTTAGTGATATACATGTATTTATTTTCGCTTTGAGCGATCTCCGAAAAATTACGCGAAATTTAGATAATGCTAACAAAACCAGATTTACAGTATTTGAAAAAAACGGTGTTAAGCATGATAAAATATAAAATTTAATGAATATACATGACGCTATCCTCAATGAGTAAGCATTGTTACAACCTGAATTGTAATAAAAAACCGGAATTGTAATATTTATTACAAAACTGGTTGCAATGCAGACAATTTATAACAATTGGCTTGTCAATCTGATTGTAATAAAACCTGAATTGTAATAAAAAAAAAAGCAAAAGTGGTAATTAGTGTGGATCACTAAGAACTTTTTCACACTCGCAAATCTATAAAAGACCAATGTTTAAATGTATATTTAGTACGGCGTATTTAATTTGAAGGATGGGATTGGTCTCAATATACTTCTTCCTCTTAACTACTTGGAAAGATATGTCTGAGACAAAATTTGAGTATATGATATGGGATATGTCGTACCCAATATGCATTTAAACATTGGCCTATTATAGAATTGCGAGTGTGAATGGAGTTCTCAGTGACTTTGATGCGAGTTAGATGCCATGAACTTATGCACGGATCTACAAGGGACCGAGGGGGGAAGGGGGTCAGGGCCCCCATCCTTCTTGTCTTAAGTCGACCCACCCGGAAAATTGCGACACCTGGTAAAAATCCTTAATCCGTTTATGTAACGGCGCTGGTGAATAATTTATACACATATCAAATCAAAGTTTTCACACTAATGACCACTTTTGTTTTTTTTTTTATTACAATTCAGGTTTTATTACAATTCAGGTTGACAAGCGAATTGTAATAAGCAGCCAGTTTTGTAATAAAATCTATTGAAATTCCGGTCGACAAACATATACAGTCGAGACTGTCTTATGTGACTCTCCAAGGGACTAATAAAATATGGTCACATAAGACAGGGAGTCACTTAACACAGACCAATTATATAGTAAAACGTTATGGTCGGCCGACATGAGAATGGTCACATAAGACAGGGAGTCACTTAAAACTGGGGGTCACTAAGACAGTCTCGACTGTACATACATTTTATAGCATATCCTATGTCACAAACCCATTTTTTTCTCAGACATTAAATCCCAAGTGGTTATGAAAAATAAGAACATGGAGACCAATCTCACGCTTCGAGTTCAAAGTGCCGTACCCAATGTACATTTAAACGATGGCTGTTACAGAATTGCGAAAGTGAATAGAGTTCTGAGTGACATTGATGCGAGTTAGTTGCCATGAACCTATTCGCGGAACTAGAACGGGTGGGGTCGACGGGGTCAAGGACTCATCTCCCTCTTGAATTTAGAAAGGATATACCATCATTTGTCAACTCTGCTTAGATACACATTGAATAGAATTGATCTTTCTACTTGTCACAAGGTTGAACAACCCCATCCCCAGGAAATTTCGCCCCCCCCTCGAAAAAAATACTGTATCCGCGCATGAAACCACCTCATCACATAATCACAAACACCCCCTGGAAATTTTCGCCGCCACCCCTGAAAAAAACTGGATCTGTGCATGGAACCGCCCCTGTGTTTAATATATACAGCTATGGACATAACACTTCATATTATTATGACTTTTTTTTTATTACAATTCAGGTTTTATTACAATTCAGGTTGACAAGCCAATTGTTACAAATTTTCTGCATTGCAACCGGTTTTGTAATAAAATTTTTTACAATTCAGGTCGACGAACACATACTTATATTTTATGACATTTCCTATATCATATATTCGAATTTTGTATTCAGGCATATATTTCCAAGTAGTTATGAGAAAATAAGCACATTGAGACCAACCTCACGCTCCCGTCCCCAATATGCATTTAAACATTGGCCTATTATAGATTTGCGAGTGTTGAAGAGTTCTCAGTGATATTGACGCGAGTTAGATCCCATGAACCTATGCACGGATCTTGAAAGGACCAAGGGTGACGGGGTCCGTACCCCAATCCTCCTAGAATCGGCAGCGGATATATTTATTTCATAACTCGACCCCCCCTCCCCGGAAATTTTCGACCTCGGGAAAAATCCTGGACCAACGTATGGAAACGCGTCCGTATCTTAATTATACAGTTTTTAAAATTAAATCCCACACTAAATACCACTTTTGGTTGTTTTGTTTTTTTTTTATTACAATTCAGGTTTTATTACAATTAAGGTTGACAATCCAATTGTTATAAATTCTCTACATCGCAACCAGTTTTGTAATAATTTTATTACAATTCCGGTTGACAAACACATACTTATATTTTATGACATATCCAATCATATACTCAAATTTTGTCTCAGACATATCTTTCCAAGTAGTTATG
This sequence comes from Pinna nobilis, assembly GCA_016161895.1. Lineage (NCBI taxonomy): Eukaryota > Metazoa > Mollusca > Bivalvia > Pterioida > Pinnidae > Pinna > Pinna nobilis. Next base: position 3,452 of record JACSZP010061421.1, read on the forward strand.
AGAAAATAAGCACATTGAGACCAAACCCACGCTTCAAGTTCAATGTGCCGTCCCCAATATACATTTAAACATTGGCCTATTATAGAATTGCGAGTGTGAATAGAGTTCTCAGTGACTTTGATGCGAGTTAGATGCCATGAACCTATACACGGATCTAGAAGGGGGCGAGGAGATCAGAACCACAGTTCTTCTTGTCATAAGTCGACCCCCCCCCCCCCCCCCCGGAAAATGTCGACCCCTTGAAAAATCCTGGATCCGCTTATGTAACCGCGCCGGTAAATTATAACAACTATTAAATTAAATTTCACACTAGTGACCACTTTTGTTTTTTTTATTACAATTCAGGTTTTATTACAATTTAGGTTGACAAGCCAATTGTAATAACTTTTTTGCATCGCAACCAGTTTTGTAATAAATTTATTACAATTTAGGTTTTTATTACAATTCAGGTTGTATCAATACATGACTAGGTAAATCAGACCATAGCAACACATTTTATCTTCTCGTTACGGCAAAGTGGAGTGATCTTGGCCCAGGACCTTAAACACGGAAAGTTCTCAGACAAAATTTCATTATTATAAGTTATAAATTCACTAAGCTGTCCAAAGTTTAAAAGTACATGTAACATTAAACGATTTAAGAATCTTCCCAGCAGAGACGCGTTGCTATGGTTGTGAATATTTCAAAGTCCGAATATAAATAAAGCATTTCTGAGATATGGATCAAGCCAGCGCCAGCACCTGGGTTATAACTTGTTTGGTGAGGTAGAGAAATCTCTCCCCGTTTTAACGTACAATATTTGTCTGACATTGCTTCATGATTGAGATAGTTTGCAAGAATGATTACAGACGTTGATATTGCGTCCAGGTGCTATGCAATTATTATCAATGTGTCCCTAATATGTCACACTTTGAGGGACACTGTTGTGTGTATTTATTTCCCAGCACGTGGTCATTTAGCATATTAAATGTGGCGGTTTAACGGGAGTAATTAATAGGTAGAAAGCAGTTCTTCATAAATATATTGCGTTATGCGAATATGGCGGCATATCGGGTGGCGGTAAATCGAGAGTGGACTATTATGTTTATCTGGCAAGAATGGCTGTATATTTATCAGAATCAGTAAATTGCCTAGCAACCTGAGAAAACTGTAATAGATTAGGATGTCAATGTATTTTATCTCACCCGGACAGAGAAATCCATCAATATACCCGTTCTGAGATATCTCTGTCTCGCACCCCGCGTGCTTATCTCGAACCCCTTGACGTCACTACCGGTAAGTCTTGACCTACTTTTGACGTATTTTGTCCGCTCGAATGCAGTGTTGCACCTATATATTTACTACTTAGACATACATTATTTGAGGGTGAGGGAAAAATAATCATCCACCACTTTGTACAGGAACAGATAAATCTCACCCTCGTGTCAAAGATTTGCAACATCCACGACTCGGCAACCCTCGTCGTGGACTGCATATTTTTGACACTCGGATGAGATTTCTCTGTCTCTGTACAAAGTGGTGATAGATTCTATTTATCTTTTGTTTTCTGGTAAACACAGGTGTTGTAAAACGTCATTATAAAACAGAGATGCGTAGTCTTTTACTTTGTTACTATACTATTAAAAATAGGTACTACCAGTGATACATATTGGATATATAGATTCTGATGTTTTTGTATATTGTAGGATATTTATTCTGAAACGACAATCGTAAAACATACAGTAGAGGCCATTTACCAAGTCATATCAAGTGAGTACAAAAATGATCTATTTGAGAGATAAGTGAGACAGAGCAAGAGGGAAATAATTCTGGAGTTGTGACCAGGTGGAAAAGACTACAGCATGACGAGAGAGAGAGAGAGAGAGAGAGAGAGAGAGAGAGAGAGAGAGAGAGAGAGAATAATATACTAGAGAAATGATATACTAAATCGAAAAATAGGAACAAAAGAAATAAGTATGACAAGGTAAAACTGGAAACGAGATAGAGAGTAAAGAGGAGACATAAGATAAGAAAGAGATACATAACAAGGTGGAGGCTAAAAATAATATGGATAAATGATGGCATAATATGGACAAATTAAGTCAGGTGGTTACCCTACATTAGCGAAATATTTGGAGAGAGCGACTTAAGGTAGGCAAGAGGTTAGGAAATACAACTATAAACGACTGGAGAGAAACATGACAAAGGGTAAGATAAGATAAGGTGATAGGACAAATAATGAGTTTCTAGAAGTGCAGAAAATGAGGTTAATAAAAAGGACATTAAAGACAAATGATAGACCAGAGATTAGACAGGACAGATGAAAGACAAGACGAAAAGTAAAGACAAGAGAGGGAGGAAACAACACGAGAAATGAGCTTAGACGAAAGAGATAGAGAAGACAACACAAGAGATAAACGAGATAAGAAAGAAAGAGGAGAAAAGACAAGATATGAGATAAGAGAGAAAAGGAGACAGGACAAGAGAGGGGAGATAAGATATAAGATAAGATAAGAAAGAAGACAAGAGATAGGATAAGAGATAGAAGACAAGATATAAGTTAAGATAAGAGAGAGAAGACAAGGTATAGGATAAGATAAGAGAGAGAAGACAAGAGATAGGATAAGAGAGAGAAGACAAGATATAAGATAAGATAAGAGAGAGAAGACAAGATATAGGATAAGATAAGAGAGAGAAGACAAGATATAAGTTAAGATAAGAGAGATAAAGCAAGAAATAAGATAAGATAAGACAGAGAAGACAAGAGATAGGATAAGATAAGAAAGAGAAGATAAGATATAAGTTAAGATAAGAGAAAGAAGACAAGAGATAAGATAAGATAAGAGAGAGAAGACAAGAGATAGGATAAGTAAAGGGAGAAGACAAGATATAAGATAAGATAAGAGGGAGAAGACAAGATATAGGATAAGATAAGAGAGAGAAGACAAGATATAAAAAAGATACGAGAGAGAAGACAAGAGATCAGATAAGAGAGAAAAGACAAGATATAAGATAGGATAAGAGAGAGAATACAAGATATATGATAAGATAAGAGAGAGAGGACAAGAGATAGGTTAAGATAAGAGAGAAAATGAAATATAAGAAAAGGTAAGAGAGAGAAGACAAGATATAAGATACGATACGAGAGAGAAGACAAGATATAAGATAAGATAAGACAGAGAAGACAAGAGATAGGATAGGATAAAATGGAGAAGACAAGAGATAAGATAAGAGAGAGAAGACAAAATATCAGATAATATACGAGAGAGAAGACAAGGAATAAGATAAGATAAGGGAGAAGACAAATTATAGGATAAGATTAGAAAGAGAAGGCAATATATAAGATAAGATAAGAGGGAGGAGACAAGATATATGATAAGAGAGAGAAGACAAGACATAAGATAAGATACGAGAGAGAAGACAAAAGATAGGATAAGATAAGAGAAAGAAGAAAAGAGATCAGATAAGAGAGAGAAGATAAGAGATAAGGTAAGATACGAGAGAGATGACAAGATATAAGATAAGGGAGAAGACAAGATATAAGATAAGATAAGATAAGGGAAAAGACGAGATATAAGATCAGATAAGGAAGAAGACAAAATATAAGACAAGATAAGGGAAAAGACGAGATATAAGATAAGATAGGAGAGAGAAGACAAGAGATAAGATAAGAGAGAAATGACAAGAGATCAGATAAGATACGAGAGAGAAGACAAGATATAAGATAGAATAAGGGAGAAGACAAAAATTAAGATAAGATAAGGGAAACGACAAGATATAAGATAAGGGAGAAGACAAGATATAAGATAAGATAAGGGAAAGACAAGATATAAGATAAGATAAAAGACAAGATATAAGATAAGATAAGGGAGAAGACAATAAGTAAGATAAGATAAGGGAAAAGACAAGATATAAGATAAGATAAGGGAGAAGACACGATATAAGATAAGATAAGGGAAAGACAAGATATAAGATAAGATAAGAGAGAAGACAAGATAAAAGATAAGATAAGGGAGAATACAAGATATAAGATAAGATAAGAGAGATAAGACGAGAGATCAGATAAGAGAGAGAAGACAAGATATAAGATAAGATGAGGGAGAAGACAAGAGATATGATAAGGTAAGAGAGAGAAGACAAGGTATAAGATCATATAAGGGAGAAGACAAGAGATAAGATAAGATAAGAGGTAGAAGACAAGATATCAGATAAGAAAATGGAGAAGACAAGAGATAAGATAAGATAAGGGAGAGAAGAAAAGATATAAGATGAGATAACAGAGAGAAGACAAAATATAAGATAAGATAAGGGAGAATACAAGATATAAGATACGATAAGAGAGAGAACACAAGATATCAGATAAGATCAAAGGGAGAAGACAAGAGATCAGATAAGATAAGAGGGAGAACACAAGAGATCAGATAAGAGAGATACGACAAGAGATCAGAAAATATAAAAGGGAGAAGACAAGAGATCAGATCAGATAAGAGGGAGAAGACAATATATAAGTTAAGATAAGAGAGAGAAGACAAGATATAAGTTAAGATTAGAGAGAGAAGACAATATATAAGTTAAGATAAGAGAGAGAAGACAAGATATAAGTTAAGATAAGAGAGAGAGAAGACTAGATATAAGATAGGATGAGAGAAAGAAGACAAGGTATAAGATAAGATAAGGGAGAAGACAAGTTATAAGATAAGATCAGAGAGAGAAGGCAAGATATAAGATAAGATAAGAGAGAGAAGACAAGATATATGATAAGAGAGAGAAGACAAGATATAAGATGAGATAAGGTTGAAGACAAGATATAGGATAAGATACGAAATAGAAGACAAGAGATAGGATGAGATTAGGGACAGAAGTCAAGAGATAAGATAAGAGAGAGAGAAGACAAGAGGTCAGATAAGTGAATGAAGACAAGACATAAGATAAGATTCGAGAGAGAAGACAAAAGATATAAGATAAGATAAGAGAAAGAAGACATGAGATCAGATAAGAGAGAGAAGACAAGAGATAAGATAGGATAAGAGAGAGAAGACAAGATATAAGATAAGAGAGGGAAGACAAGATATAAGATAAGAGAGAGAAGACAAGAGATTAGATAAGATACGAAGGAGAGAAGAAGAGATATAAGATAAGATAAGATAAGATAAGAGAGAGACGACAAGATATTAGATAAATAAGAGAGAGAAGACAAGATATAAGATAAGATAAGAGAGGAAGACAAGAGATAGGATAAGATAAGAGAGGAAGACAAGAGATAGGATAAGTAAAGAGAACCAAGATATAAGATAAGATAAGAGGGAGAAGACAAGATATAAGATGAGATGAGAGAGAGAAGACAAGATATAAGATGAGATAAGGTTGAAGACAAGAGATAGGATTAGATAAGGGAGAAGACAAGATATAAGATAAGATACGAGAGAGAAGACAAGAGATAGGATGAGATAGGGAGAGAAGCGAGAGATAAGATCAGAGAGAGAGAAGACAAGATATAAGATAAGATACTAGAGAGTAGACAAAAGATTGGATAAGATCAGAGAAAGAAGACAAGGGATCAGATAAGAGAGAGAAGACAAGAGATATGATAAGATACGAGAGAGAAGACAAGATATAAGATAAGGTAAGGGAGGGAAGACAAGATATAAGATAGGATAAGGGAAAAGACAAGATATAAGATAAGATAAGGGAGAAGACAAGATATAAGATAGGATGAGAGAGAGAAGACAAGAGATCAGATAAGAGAGAGAAGACAAGAGATAAGACAAGATACGAGAGAGAAGACAAGATATAAGATAAGATAAAGGAGAAGACAAGAGATATGATAAGGTTAGAAAGAGAAGACAAGATATAAGATAAGATAAGGGGGAAGACAAAAGATAAGATAAGATAAGATAAGAGAGAGAAGACAAGATATAAGATCAGATAATGGAGAAGACAAGAGATAAGATAAGATAAGAGAGAACACAATATATCAGATAAGATAAAAGGGAGAAGACAAGAGATCAGATAAGATATGGGAGAGAAGACAAGATAGCAGATGAGATAAAAGAGAGAAGACAAGATATAAGATAAGATAAGGGAAAATACAAGATATAAGATCAGATAAGAGAGAGAACACAAGATATCAGATAAGATAAAATGGAGAAGACAAGAGATCAGATAAGAGAGAGAAGACAAGATATCAGATAAGATAAGAGAGAGAATACAAGATATATGATAAGATAAGAGAGAGAAGACAAGAGATCAGATAAGAGAGAGAAGACAAGAGATCAGATAAGATAAGAGGGAGAAGACAATATATAAGTTAAGATAAGAGAGAGAAGACAAGATATAAGTTAAGATAAGAGAGAGAAGACAATATATGTTAAGATAAGATAGAGAAGACAAGAAATAAGATAAGAGAGAGAAGACAATATATGTTAAGATAAGATAGAGAAGACAAGATACAAGTTAAGATAAGAGAGAGAAGACAAGATATAAGATAAGAGAAAGAAGACAAGAGATCATTTAAGATAAGAGAGAAACAGGAAAAGAGATTATATAAGACAAGCGGAGACAAGACGTTGGATAAGACAACACAGAGTGAGGCGAAAAGAGCTAAGACATGTGGGGTACCAGGCAAAATACTACACATCACAATAATTTAGACAGTTGGTCAGCATGGAATTATGGAAGATATGAGACAGTGCATTTGACATATTTGATATTAAAATGTCTTCGGTTTTAATGATTATATAACATTACTGTCACATTGAAAAAAATGACTCGATCTTTTAGTCGGTCATCTATTGTAAATAAGGAGACATCCATTTCCTGACCAAATTCCAAACCTCAAGTTCTTACCACACATTCAAGGAAGATTTCCATGTGAAGAAACAATAAATTTTAAAACAAGGGCGTGTCTCTTTCGAGAACAAAAGAAAATATTATATAATTTGGTGAAAAATTATATATTCCCATTAACAAATCACCAAATTTATTTCTAAATTTTATTACATCATACATAAATAACTATCTTCAAAGTTTGCGATTTGAAAATGAAAACAATCCATGAAAATGCCAATGTTAATCGTTCTTGGCAATCTTAGCAATATGCATTGTATACGAAAGTTATTAGCAGTATAAAAAAATGGTTGTTATACATTTTTGAAGATCAATTCAGTAAACAAAGTCTATATTTACTTCAAAATTCAACGGCTACTTTCAAAACACCAGTGCTTTGAATAAGATCCTTCAAGAACAAAATCATATTGTTATGCGTATGAAACTGGCGTATTGCGTACTGTTTTGTTGACATGGTACGGGCTTAATCATTTTGTCTCAATTGACCACAGAATAGTTTCAATCTTTTAAACTAATTTGTTATCTAATAATCCAATAATGATTACTGAAAACCGACTACTTTTTTGCATAAATTGGTTGTACTATTAAATTTAAGTGTTAAATATTGTGTTCAAATGTAACAGCGGACAATGGACAATGTGACATTTAAGGTGGCGATTTATGTCTCAACTTCGTTTGCTATAACTATTGAGTCAAAGCTCAGTAATAGAGTTTTTTTGTGTTTTTTTTTTGTAGAAACAAACAGGCACTCTGATATTCAGCGTCGCATTGGTAAGTAAAGTTCAACATAATACAGTAAAACCTGAGTTTACCGACATCGAGAGGTACCGCAATAGAATGTCGGATGTGACAGTGTGTCGGTAAAGTCAGTGTCACCCCCAGTAGACGACAGTACACAACGGTTTTGTTTTTTTCGGCACTGTTTTAATAAATACAAAATTAATCTCAGCTAGCTGAAACAAATACGGTAATACTGCAGTT